>PVKB01004918.1:0-118864 GCA_004027205.1 Ctenodactylus gundi | reverse complement strand
GCCCGCCTCGGCCCTTCCTTCCTCATGCCTTTCTTCCTGACTTCCTTCTTGAAGTTGCTATAAATCTCTGCAGCCGTAGTCGGCTTTGAAAGACTTTCATCAGCTCTGTCTATTGGAGATAAAAGAGCAAGGCACTGTGAAAAGAACCTCAGCACAGAGAGAGAGAGAGAGAGAGAGAGAGAGAGAGAGAGAGAGAGAGAGAGAGAGAGAGAGAGAGAGGCAGGCCTTGCGTGTAAGCTGTGCCTTCATCGTGAGCTCGCTGAGTAATTCTTCTGAGTGCGCTGCTTCGCCTTGGTGAACTATAGCATTTACTTCCATCTTAATATGTCTAAGCAAGGAAATATAAAAGTGTCTGTTTCTTTGAAATAGTCTGATAAATATTATTCTCTGTGTTTTACTTTGTACTTCAAGGCATGGACCATGCCTTTTTTTCCCCCCCCTTGCAGTCCAGGCTGTCCTAAACTCACTCTGTGGCCCACACTGACCCCAGATTCACAGTAATTCTCCTCCCTCAGCCTCCCAAGTACTGGGTTTCCAGACTCGTGCTGCCACACCTGGCTAATTTTTATGCTGTGCTAAGAATCACATGCTATGCATTGTAGGCAAGCACTCTAACCAGCCCCTTCCTAGATGTTTTGTGGCTAATAAACTTTCTCTATAAATCTGTTCATTTTAACATATTACACGTCCAAGACTTCTCTGGCATTTCACTTGCCCTCAGATATGCCCCTCCACCTGTGTAGGGACCTGCTCAGACCTGCACATCCCTCCCCTAGGGTCTGCGTGTCCCTCCCCTGCTTCAGAAGGCCCATGTGGGTGTTGAATCAATAATTAGAAAATTAGTGTGGTTTAGTTGTATATTAGCATCATTCTAGATGGAGGAAAGTGGGTTGCGTTGTAGTGTAGTCTGCAGTTTAAAAAAGAGGGAACCCAACTGCTTTTATAGTGGACTAAGTGCCAGGTAAAACAATCGCGAGAGTCCTTCTTTTTTTGACGCATCAACAAACATGAATGCATTTGACAAGCATCGGTGGAAGAGCCGCAGCCTAGTGCAACGTCTTTGGATGGAGGGTGACAGGTGCAAACCTGATTGGAAAGGGGAGGAAGGCTTAGGTGTTGCGGTCCTGTCTCCCGGGCAAACGTGGCCTTTTGCTTAGATGATATGGTAATTTGAGGGTGGCCGATGGATCACTGTATTCATTAGTTTTTTTTTTTTTTTTTTTTTAGATTGTTTGCTGCTGCTGTTGTTTTTGTCTCTGAGATACATTGTCTGACACCCACAGGTTATAAAAAGGTCATGTTCAGTTCCTAACCTGGAACACCCTGTCTTGGTTATCTGGCGGGTGGTAGGACCATCATGGTGGGCGGATGTGGTGGAACAAAGCAGCTTACCTCCTGGAAGGTGGGAAGCAGAGCAGGGGGCCGTGCTGGACAGGAAGGGGGAGGAGCCCACCCCGGCCCAAGGCCCTGCAACCCACCCCCGCCCCCCCACTCCCACCCCAGAAATGTGGTCCAGGACTCCCCTCCACCAATCCTGAAGCAGGAGCAATGATGTCCCCCCCCTTCCATGCCATCCTGGAGACAGAGGACTTGTCTAGTGGCTGTTTGGATATCAGATTTTTTTTAAAAAATAAATTGATTTTTATGTTTATCTGAGATGATTTGGGGCTTTGAGGATAGAAAGTTTAAATAGAGAGTGGACCACTTGCAATTTATTCATTTCTCAAAACGCTCACTGACAAATTGTCTTTTTATAAAAGCATTTAAAAATAAACACCCGTTGACTTTGCAACTTCATGTTTAGAGTCCCGACAGATGCGCAGTCGGTCACACCCCTCTGAACATACAGCAGCGTTGTCGCTCCCAGTAAAAGTCACGCTACCTAACCAAAATTTGTGCCTGATTAAAAAGTACCATAGTTATGGCGTGGTTGGTGGCTGGCAGCTTATCTGCAGCAACAGTGAATCTGTGAATACTGCCTGTATTTCGCCAATCAATCCAGGCCTGTTTCCACACACACACACAATAAAGAAAAAAAATAAGGCCAGATCACATGATGTAGTGCCTGCTGGTTTTAAAATATCAAAATGTTACATAAATGTATGGATACAGAAAATATATGATGCATACACTTTACAACTACATCAAATTGGAAAGCATGCAAATGTATTTGTATATTTTTGAAAGATTAATCCCCGACTGTTATATATGCTGTGAGCAGGGAAGTGACATGCAGAAAATGCTTTGAAAAATGTTAAATTCTGTCATCAGAGAGCTGCAAAGGAGGAAACCCTTAGTTTAAAAAAATATAATATAAATTTGAAAAGAACATGTAGAACATAATTCAAAAATTATTTAGTTTACAGACAAAATGACCTAAGAAAATCAAAGCCAGATGTTTCCTGAAATAGAAATGTTTTTAGGAATTAACACTTCACCTTCTGCTGAGCAATTCGTTGCAAACATGTGCTACCATTTTGGTATCCCATGCTGTAATTTTTCATCCTAATTAACAAAAAAACAAGACACGCATTTGTAATCTTCACAATGTTTGTTTGTTTGTTTGCTTGTTGTAGCACTGGGATAATCCTAGGGCCAGGAGAATGTTGCCAGGACCTCTTTGCCCTACCCCTGAGCCACATTCCCAACTGTCTTCTAGCTTTTCAATCAATACAGACTGGAAAGAAGTGATTCAGGAAAAGCAAATTTGGGGCAGAATGAATTTAATTTATTAAATAATTGTTCCTTTCTCTTCTTGCATCAGAACAACTTATATGTAAATTTTTGGTTCACTCTGCCTTTTTCTCACATTTGTGTCACCGCGCACTGCCTAACTACCGCAAGATTCCCAGCAGCCTGTTGGTTTACAAGTATTATACATGCAGATGAATAATTCCCTAATTAACTTCGGAATCTGCTTGCTCTTAAGAGAGGGGCAGCATGCTCAGAGAGGACTTTCTATTTCCGTTTCAACACGCGGAGTTTCTTTTAGACAGATAGATTCATTTCACTAGGAAATGCCCAGCGCTGCTTAGCTATACCCTGGTTCTCGCCCAGCAGTTATTTTTCTAGGACAGCTGTTGTTTTTATATAAACTGACTATGAGTAGGAAACATGGTATGCAGACTTTAAATGCAGATAATTAGGAAGAATTAATTTGTTTGGAGTGTAAATCTGTATTTAGAGATACATATGTACATAGAAATAATCTTCCCATAGTCGTTTCAAAACAATAGGAACTAAATTAAAAGCACAAATTAATGAAGGATTAGGAATACCTTCACATTTTAGATGCCATATACATTTCTTGATGCATGATTCACAATTCCTTAGGTCCCCTACGTATCGACAGTGAAGGACACATTTTGCTCGTTTACACTTACCACGATGTTTGTCCCTTTGTCCTTCGCCTCCACTCAGGAGCTGAGTGTCGAAGGTCATCTGTCTTCTGATGTTAAGCCGTGTCTGGACGTTCCTCTCGGTGCTGTACTCTAACAGCCCTCTTCTGCTAGTGCGAAAACTCCTTTATTCTCTGATAGACCTCGTAGATACTCAGCTTCGTAATTACCACCATCCCCTACCTTCTCCACATTTTCACTGTGTCCTTTACCTACTCAACGCCTCAGGATCAACATTTTTCCTGTGAACATAACTTACCTTTCAACTCCCTCAAAAAGAACTTGTGTTTGCTCTAATGTTTCATGTCAGGCAATGTTTAAACGTGAGCACGGTGTGTCCCTTAGGTTTCATTGCTACTCCGTAACAACGGGCCCTCGGCGTCCCTGAGGCCTTGCTGCTCTGCTGTCTCTTCTGTCTTTGTTACCGCCTGCCATGTCCATTTCTCGCTGAGCAGGTGAAGCCCCGCGTTCTTTCCTCAGTGTCCATTACTTTGTGTCTGTGTTCTCTGTATGCACCCATGTTTAAAAAACATCTGACTCATGTCTTGGCATGTTACCTTCTAATTTATAGTTTATTGACTTGTCTGGAAACATAAGAGTTGGATATCCTCTTAGAAACTATTTTTTTTAATTCATGGTCATTTATCAGTCACTGCTCAGTGCTATTTTGTGTTTTAAACAAGTGGATAAAAGGAAAAATAATGTCTCAGCTGCGAAGAAGCAGCTCATGTCATGTTCACCAAAATGGCTGGAACTGGGGATGCTCGCGAGAGCCTTGGCGTGCTCTCCCAACATGCACGGTCGAAGGAGGATGGGACGGAGGTACAAGGGAGAGCCGTCGTTGTTAAACAAGCGGAGAGCCAGGGAGGTGACTGTGATTGGAATGAACAAACCCAATACTTGCAATTAGTTAGCATTAATAAAGCTATATTTAAAATATAGTGTCTTGAGGGTCTGGCAGATACAGAATAGAGGGGTAAGGTGTGTTGTTTACAAGAAAAAATATTTTAAATCATGAAAAAGACAAAGAAACCACTGGAAGTGGAGGAAGACATGTCACCGGAGAAGTCAGTAGCGTGGCCACTGGGAAGTCAGGACGTCTAAATTGAGAGGCTAGTGGTCACCGTAAGGAGAATAACAGAAAATAAAATAGCACAGCAAGAGCACTCTTCCAGGGCAATCAGTGGGAAGGAAGGGGGTGTAGTGTCTGCCACCAGTGCCTGCGAGTTGTGGAGGGGAGCTCAGGGTGCGGCGAGGTGACCCACAGAGGGGTCTACAGGCTCGTCACTTGCTGCTGCATTCAAGTGACTCCAGCTTGAGTAATGTCGAACTGTGATCGCGTATACCTTCGTTACTCACCACAGCGTCTTTGAAACAGGGATTTAGGGGATGCTTAACTGAATGGTCTTGACTTGCTGCCGGAGTCAAGATATTGTTGAAGTCTCCCATTTATGTACAGATGTTCTAGTCTTCTTTTGAATTTTTATTAGCGTCTATTTGTGATACACTCCGCCTTCCTCATGGGGAATCGGCACATATACAGGTCGCATCCTTACCATTTTTACTTCTCCTTCAACGCCCCGCCTTCCGCTCTGCCCGCATCCACAGACGACTTTCCCGTCGCTACAAAGACTTGGGCGCATTTCTGCGTCCACGGCAGCATGCTGTCTGGTGAGCCCGAAAACCGGTAGTTTCTACAGAGAGTTCAAGAGCAGGCACAATGCATCATTTTGGGGAGCCAGACCTTGAGGTGCAGAGAACCCAGCCCTCATGGGGGAGAACATCTGAGAAGCATCACTGAAGGAGGTGCAGGGTGCAACCAGGGTGTCAGGATTAGCTTGGTGCTGGTGAAATGTAAATTAAAATGTGCAGAAATTTATAAGATAGCAGCAGCCAGGCCAGGATTTCAAGGTTCTGAGGACAGAGACACAGCAGACAAGCCGAGGGATGCCTTCGGGTAGGAGGGATGGGATTTCAGTATCGGGAGGCGGTTGAGGGTAATAAAGACACCAGCAGGAGAAAAACGCCTGTGCATGCCTGCCCTTGGACAAGATTTCTTAGTAGATTTCTGTGAGTTTCTACCTATGAAAACCCATCTTGATGTTTTCAGGGAGAAATGAGGTAGCGATGGTGAGACCCCCCCCAGGTCTTCTTATATACACTTACTATGAAGAGCTCGATTTCTAACAGCGGAGCCCTGACTGGCCTGAGGATGCTGGGGCTGACGACTGAAAAACAGGGACACCTTGTCCCTAGCACAGCGATTTCAGTCAGTTACTTACACCTCTGAGTCTTGTTCCGTCTCTGCATTCCTGTGATACAAAGTAATGCGCACTCTAATGTTGACAGTGTTACAGGGGTGACACACTTTGCACGCCGAGTGTCAGCTGGACACGTGACTGAAACGTGACGTGGTTAAAAAAGGAATGTTGTATTGGGGTTGTGACTGCAGAGCGCAGGGCAACTCGCGGGGGGTGGAGGAGTCCAGGGCTGCCTGGGTGGAGGCTTCGACGCATCGCGGTTGGGAGAATTGTTTGGTCCACATTTTCAGGAAAATGTCCATCTCTGAATTCAGCTGTTCAGAAACAAAACTTCCCATAGGAATAGAGGAAGCTCCAACTTAGTGGCCCTTCGAGGCCCCCAGCAGCAGGCCACGTGGACACATTCCCTCTGTCCTGTGTGGACCCATTTCCTCATACTATCACTGTGGAATGGCCTCCCCTTAGACAAAAGAACAGCTTTGAGGAACTTCTTGGACTTTTTTTCATTGTTTTCCATTTTGCTCCATTATCTCTGAAATAATGCTCTCCCTAGGAGTGCTTACATTTTGAAATAGCAGCTCATAAAGTTCTTCAAATCCCTACTTTTCTTGTTTACTGCAGTTTCCAAAGGAGAATGATGACTTCATGGTGAATTAATTGCTTTGCATTGCTTAAGCCTTCAAGTTCTCCTCAGAGCCCAGCACACAATCTGCATCTTGCTCAGAGGTCGCTGACATACTCTGGGTATTTATCTGTAGAAGAAATAAAGAGAATGGTAATGATATATTTGGAGAATTTTTAAAAATTTTGCTCTCTAGAAGCTTTCAAAACATGATAGCCCTTTTACATTTTTAAGGTATTTTAAAATGACCTAAGAAGCCCTTCTACAAGTTGCTTATTATCATTGATGTGTGAAAGCCATGTGCTACTAGAAACATGAATATATTACCAAAAAATCAACTCATATTTTACATTATCCAGTTGATTATACTTACATATTATCTTATTTTTCATCACAAAAATTATTGGTTAGCTCTCATGATACTTCTCTTTCAATAACACTTGCCTATATTAAGTTTAAATGCAGAAAAAAATGATTATGAAAACAGAAAGCTGCTATGTCCCTTGCATTTGTCTTGTGTCCCTCCATGAAACTCTTTTGTCTCTATTTGACACTTGTGCATCTGACCGGTCAGGTGTCTCAACCAATTTTATTGACTGAATGACGTAACCAGAGACATTCTCCTGTCGCCGGGTCCTAGGGTGGGTGTTGGCTTTGGTTCCGGGTGGAGCATGTGCATGTCCGCATGGCTGTGTCAGCTGTCGTCAGTGTCGGGGGACGATGAATGTCTCCGTGGCCTGAGCTGTGGCAGCTCCTTAGATTCATCCACCGACTCACGTGTAGTTCTCCCAGATGCGAACAGGTTTCTTGGCGGTCCCGAATGTGGTGGTCTCAGCTACAGGTCACCTGTCATTGTGTGGGCCACTGAGGTCCGAGTCACAGTGGCAGGCTGGTGTGGGTATGCAGCGGTGAGCTTGTTAGTGAGAATAGGGGCCGTGCCAGTGTCTAAGGGGTGCACAGGTGCCTGCGTGGAACTTGGAGGGCTGACCGGCTCAGGGAAGGCTGCCTAGGTTCCAGGCTGGAGATAGCGGCCAGGCTGCCTGTCAGGCCTCGATGGGCGGTATTTTCTGATTAGGCTGACTCTCGGTTGCTTTCCAGGCTGCAGGAAGATGGGCAGGGCTGCCTAGATGCTAGCCTGGATTAAGGGTGATGGCTAGTTGTTCCCTTGGACCCTCAGCAAGTGATGTCCCCGAGGCATGGCACCGAGCTGGCTGCAGGAGGGTGCACACGGCTCCTGGATGCGTCACAGCGGGTCACGTTGGTGAGGTCTCAGTACCATGGAGCTTCGGAGCCTGCCAGTGGAAGGCCTCCATAGATGGGCCCCTGTCTGGAGCACTCAGGGCCTGTAAGGGCCTCAGGCCCCGCCAGTAGCGTGTTCCCCGGGAGTGGGGTCAGCAGGGACTGCAAGGGGGCCCTCTCCTATGTGCAAAGCCTCTTGATTCAGGGTTAGGACTCACGAAACTGGAGGGCAGGTGCTGTGCTGAGCTGTCGTCTGTGAGAGCCCAGACTGCGTCCCTGTGCCCCCCGCCCCAGCCCACGTGGGCCCAGAGTGCGTCCCCATGCCTTGCGAGGTATCTGCCACACCCGTCTGTTCTTTGTTACGCTGCTTGAGTAACCCTAGTGAAATAGCCATTCGGGAAAAAAAATTGAGTCTGACGTGTCTAGCCATCTTGTTACCAATCATGTTTTATGCCAATAAAGATAAGACAAGTTCTTGGAACCTAATATAGTATAAATTAATCTACCAAAAATATAACAGTATTTTGTTTAAAGGTATGATGAAGAGTTGTTTGTAATCCTTCACTAGCTCCTACCAATCTGAATATGGTAATTAAATGTTAAATCATTAGGACTCCAGTATGAATGAAATGAGTACATGTGGTTTAGCCATAGTTACGTGCAAGCAGTTGTTTGCTTGTGATGATGACCAACATGAGCTGAGTCATCATTTCACAGCGATCATAAAGATATGTTGGGATGCCACGCAGTAAGTTTACAGTGAGACACACACCCCCTGCTGACCAGAACCCATTTGCCTCTGCGCTCCTAGAGCAGTGCCCTCCACACAGAAAGCATTGAAAATGCTGTTAGCAAAATAGTGACAAAAGTCACTATCGAGCCTGTATTTATTGAAGACTTAGAAATGCAAGTTCCAGTTGTTACATATAGTAATTTATCTAATGAAAATATCAACTAACAGAGCCCACAAGAAAGAGGTGTCAAGAACCGTTGCTGCTTTCGTCCCCTTGAGTCTACAGATTTTACCTCTAGAATTCTGTTCTAATGGAAAAACAGAAATGTGAAGCAGCTGCAATATGTAATATGCTTATTAAAATATTAGAAATAGATATTTTAACCCTTATGAAATCCTGCACAACCAATTTCTGTAACATGTTTCTATTATATCCTGAATAAGTAAACGTTACGTCATTAGTACTCCGGTACGAATATTTCAGTTTTAGCAAAGATATTTACCAGCTGAAATTTTCTTATATTTATTGCCTGTCGGAGAAAGTTCTAACTACCACCCAAGGAAACATGGCGGGTACGCATACTTGTTCACAGCGCGTGGATGCAGCTGAAACACAACCTGTATGTGCAGGTAGAGTTAGCGCGTACAGAGAGAAGGAGAAACCCACTGAGGGCCCTTCAGCGTCTCACGACATCTCCGAGTTTGACCGATGCCGAATTATGGCCCCCGACGCGGCTCCCTAGCAGCTTCTGGCATGTATTTCTCAGAATTAGTCCTCAAGCTCGTTTTTACGTTCATCTGTAACAAAGCACCAGGAGGCTCATTACAGCCTGTTGGGATAAATGACTGAGTTGCCGAGTTTGCACTTCAGCAAGCTTCAAAATGGCTCAAAAATAAATCAACACAGTATTTTATGGCTTACTCTATAAATATTTCTGTGAATATAAAACAGGAATGTTCAGGAGACATTTTCTTTTAAACTTCTGATTATCCTACATTATGAGTTAGGCTTTCACCAACTGTATTTTTACGTTTGAGCACATCTTGATCCTTGCTGGAAATGGATGTTAAATTCATGGCTTCGATATAAATTTCACTTTGTTTATCTTTGCATCTTGAGGGAAAATTGCATTTTTATTGATGTGAGAATATGAGAATATCTTTTCTGTGTAAATGGGCAAGGCTTTAACTTCCTTGATAAAACGTCAATGTATATAGCAAATTAAAAGTTATGGTAATCATAAATGAACTGCAGGTATGAAGTTGAAGTTGCTTGCTTAAAATATTTGGCAAGTATTTTTTCACCAAGGTAATAGGGGAATTTTATTCAGGCTGACATGTTTCATACACACACATGTGTGCACACACACACATAGACAGCATACTTAGGCTTTTGTATAAGGGAGATTCCTTGGACGAGTCTCTCTTCAAGTCGCCTCTGTACACCTGTTGACTGCAGTAACATGGAAAATGCCTGGCAATGTTAGTGTCCTGTAACCTGGGTCCCCAGCAGTAAGGCCTGCACAAGATGCTCCACTGGGTGGTACCTGGGTCCCCAGCAGTGAACAGGCTCTTGACAAAGATTTGTTGAACTAATGAAACTGTAAGTAAAAGCATAATAATTGGATGAAATCTAACTTTCATGGCAATTTTTTAAAAAAATAAATCTGCCAGGTCATGTAGTACAGGGCTATCTCCCTAGCATGCTGGGAGGCTGAGGCAGGAGGACCACAAGTTCTAACCCAGCCTGGCAACTTAGCTCTTACACCCAACCCACAAGAGAAGTGCCACTCTCTAAGGAGAAATTACAAGTCCTTTATTCAGCCGGCTGTCAAGAATGGGATCACGTCCCCAAAACAGCTCTGAACCCCTACCAGACTCAGAGCACAGCTCATAAAAACAAAAACCACAGACAGGGTGAGTGATACCATCAGTCTGGTCATTGTTTTTTGAGCAAAGTTTCATAGTTCCTGTGACATATTAAAATAATACCCCCGAAGGGCATTTCTGATTTGGGGAGGGGTCAGGATGACCTGTTAAGCAGAGCTTTTTATCAAACAGGACATTGTGAGTGTACAGGTAATGACCAGGAACTCTTCTGAGAAACACAGTGTGCGCTTAGAAAAGGGCTGAGAAAGGCTCACGGTGGCGGTGCTCAGGCTAACGCTTTAAGCTTTACGTGGGCTGGATTTTTTTTTTTAATTTCATAACAACTTAGTGAGACCCTGTCCTGTCTCAAAGTCAAAAATAAAAGGTAGATTAGGAATGCAGCTCAGCGTGAAGGCCCTGGGCTCGATCCCTGATACCACACACAAACACATGCATGCACACGTGTGCACACACAATTCTTCTGAAGTCTAATGGTCTACCTCAAAGATAAAATCACAAATATTTTGAGATTGAAGAAAAATTTTTAAATTATCACAATGACCACGAGTAATAAGAAAGTTTTCACAGAAGGTAACTTGGAAAATGGAGAAAAAAATGGGAATGCAAAGTTTTGTGCTACGATAATGTATCCAGAAGTGCTGTCAGCATTGTGTGTTCTGCTCTTTTTCATTTGTGTTTTTCTACACCGTGCCTGTGCTCTTCATCTGTGTTTAAAATTCTGTCAACATGACATCTACTCTGAGGAGCTATTATCACTCTGTGTAGCGTGTTCTGTGGAAATGCTTCAGGGTAGCTAATTAAAATTTTATCTTGAAATACTTTATCTATTTTTAAATTATCATTAAAAGCACCACATTTGGTTAAATCAAAATGTTTTTCAGAAGACCTTGGAAAGTTTTTTTTTTTACAATATCAAGATATCAAGATACTATTTCACATTTCTTTTAAGAGGGTAATTAATTGGAAAGTTGAAGATATACAGTGTGATTTTAAATAAATGAAGTTTGTCCACGTTCCCTGCATAGGGTTCAAAAGAAGGCAGTGATTAGGATACTCACATAAAGGGTGATGCCTCGCATCAGGGAAATTTTAAATAAGATGCACATTGCCTTTAGAGTGAAATAATTAGTTTGGTAATCAGAGTTTCTGCAGGATATACAAAGTTGCCAGTTTTCCTAATATTAATATCTATGATTAAGTATATAAACCAATATTTCTACTTAGAACTCCTAATTTAGGTTTTGAGTAGGTACAACTTAATTATATGTGAAACTGACGAGTTGTGGTGTTTAATGAAAAATTTTTTACGTTTCAAAATTATGGCCAACAATGTTTCCACTACGACCTCATCACAATAAAAATGATTTTGATGTGGAATATATTTGATTTCAAATGTCATTTATCATACATGAGTTCATCAAAACACTAGTCATATCATTATATATTGAATAATAAAAATCAATTTAAAATTTATATTAAAATATTAAATATATTATGTTGCTAAATATAAGTGTATGACCCCTTACATTATAATCATACTTTGGCATACAATTGCACTGGCAAAAGATATAGTCCAAGAAATACTGGAAACTATTTGTGCAAACTAAAATTCGTTTTTAAAAATTTGATGTCATGTTGCAGCAGGCTGGATGTGGAGTTGATTGACTTGAGAGACAGCAGGGGCACAGGAGGCACCCATCAGGTGTGCTCGGGGTGGTGGAGGCGCCCCTGGGAGTCTCTCTGCTTCCTGCCCCTTCCTCTGGCCCAGCTGCCCTGCTCTGCTTAGTGGTCACCGTCAGCTACTCAGCTGTGGTCTATCCTGTTCTTCCACCGGGATGATTCTGCCTCGGAGGCAGCACAATTTTGACAGACTCTTTTTCATAGTCATACTTTCTTATGTACTTAAATAGTTTGTTTTCAAGCAGGGAAAAAGAGAGAGAGAGAAGAAATCTTAGTTACCTTTTTATTTCTGGGGCACAATACTCACATCGCACAACTTAAGGGAGGAAGGGCTACTTGAGGTCACAGTTTCAGAAGGTTTCACTCCACTCATGGAAAGACGGCAGTGGTAGAAGGGCTTGGCAGAGCTCTAGCCAGAGAAAGGACATCCAGAACATGGTGCGACAGGAAGCAGAAAGAGTGAGGAGGGGCGGAGCTAGCGAATATCATTCCAGGTCATGGCCCTCTGATCCACCCCTTCCGGGTCAGAGCCCAGGGATCTGCCCCTCTGACTGCCCCCACTTGCCAGCACAGGAAGTCAATGGATTAACTGCCATGATTGAAACACTTACCAAACGTGGCACTTTGAGAGGAAATTCCAGATCCAACCACAGTAAAAGGGAAGTCAAGTTCTTCCCCCCAAATTTAGTATGTATCCTTTTAGAATGTTTCTATGACTATAAACTAGAACATCTCAAACATTCTCCAACGTTTTTTCTAAAATCTAAAACACATGCCAAACAGATTTTAAAAACCTACCAAACTTTCAGTGTCTTGCTATGTTCTTAGTAGGTCTACTTTATTATTTCCAAGGAGAATGTTGCATTTCAGTACTATACCAAAGTAGTAAAACAGCTTACTATTATTTCTTAATGTAAAATACAGTCGTCAGTAGCCACGTGCGACTTTCTGAAACAAATGTGAGTTAGTAAAAGTTAAACTTCAGTTGCTCAGTTCTGTACACCTGCCACAATGTAAGTGTCTCACTAACTGTATATGCTGGGCCGTCCTGATTGGAGCTCATGCATTCTCCCCCTAAAAGGTTTCATTGCCCCTCACAGAAAAGACAGCCCTACCCAGTGCCACGTTACAGAGGGGCTCCAGAGAGGCTAGGCCTACTGGACCCGCATTCGGAGACTTCTCGCTGAGAAGAATGATGCTTGCCTCTGATCTCTGGCCTGTCTTTACCTCAGACCGCGCTTCATCTTCTTTCTGGAAAATTAAATTCTGGAATTTTCTTAAAGTTCTCAAAACTTTTGTTCTGTTGAGAAATCTTTTTCTTATTTTCTAGCACTATTATGTAAAATAAAATCCCCGTCTGTTACACACACACACACACACACACACACACACACACACACATGTGTTAGTAGATTTTCTATTAAAATCATTTTAAGGAAAAAGTGGGTGTTGAAGTTATTTTTTGTTTTGTCTTTCACAACATTCTGGCTCCCTAGATCTGTGAAGTTTAAATTAATCTTTATATTCCTCATATTTTCAGCAGTTGATATTATCGATTCTTTTTTTTTTTTGAGAACAGAAGAGAAAAGCATGATACTGTTAAGAGCTGTGGCTGTTGCCAGTTCCAAAGGTGACGGCGAGACGTCCTCACACCTTCCAGTGACTCAAGAGCAGGTCAGGGAAGGGGAAGCAATATCAGGGTGGAGAGGGAAGACTTTCAAAAATATGAAATTTTACTCTTCACCGTATATTTTTTGTTTAAGAAATCATTTTTCAAAAAATAATCTATGCTAATGTCTAACAAGTATATTGCAATTTTAAATAAACATAAAATCTGTTTTACTCCTGTTATGGCAAATACTGAAGGGCCTATGCCTCTACTTTGGGGTGCAGAAGCTCTTTGAAGTTTTGAATAACTTATAGGTGTGGAAAAATACTTTTCTTTCCAAAATTATTCCTTTGATTAGAGTGCATTTGTGATACATAACCATTACATTCAACCTGAGACACTGGCACATGTCCATGTTCTCTCCTGGTCATTTTCCTTCCCTTCCCACCCCCCCCCCCCCAGGTCCCCCCTTGTCCCTTCCGCTGGCCACTAAGTCCAGCTCCTAGTTTCGTTCCATCGCTCTTCTATGCTGCTCTGTAACCCATTCTCCTTAGAGGTTCTCTCAGTAAAAAGTTCTTGAGGGAAAGATGTTAGGGAAGACTGGGAAGGAAAAATACCGTAACCACAAAGTACTCCTAGCAAAAATAGTAGAAAAAACACAGTTGTTACTTCTTACCATTTAGTAAACTGAGAAGATAGTTATAAAACATACAGCGCTGTCCAGGTGATCTATACTGCAGGCATCGCGGGCCACGGGTTTCCCTCCTTTATGTGGACTGTCCTATCCCGAGATTGAAGGGAGTGACCTCAAGGCCACCATACATGTAACGCACAGCAAAGGTCCCAGGTAAATCGTGTCATTGGATCACTTTGTGCGGGGTCAGATACATCAGTGCCAACTGATTCCAACTTGGACTCGTTTCTCTTAAGAAAAGTAAAGAAGTTCAGTTTACAGATGATCAGTGGGTAAAACCTCAGGAGCGAGAGTGCCTGTGTCCCCCAGGTGCGGCCCCCGCTGCAAGGTCCTGGCGGGGCTGGGAAGGAGATGGCCTCCCATGACGGAGAAGACCCCTCCGAGAGGCCCGTGGCACGGGCAGAAGTCTCATCTTGTCTCCGTATTCCACTGTGCTCTCCACCAGGGAGCGCTGGGTGTGGGTCCTTCCCTGGGAATGCCCGTATTTCCTACTCTTGGTGGCTTGTGCCCCCCGCTCGACCACGGGATTGGATGGGAAGACAGCACGGGTCCTTCAGTGGGGTCCTCCTGCGCTCCCCGCTGTGGCCCACGGCTCCAGTGGGTCCCGTCCCTGCATCCCCGCTTCCGTTGCACTCACCTTCATCGATGACAGAGATGCCCGGGCCACAGCCCCCTTGGTCCTTGTCACCCATCCGTGGACTTCTTCAGGAAAGGCCATTCTGTGACTGAAAGCTCTGAAGGGGCTTCTGGCATGGTATGCCCTGGCCTTTGGGCAGTCTGTGGTTAATTCTCCTGGGAGTGTGATTCTGTGCCCATTGTAGCTAATTGGCTTACCCAAGGTGGCACGTGCGTCCCAGCCTGTCTCAGGTGTAAGTGGCAAAGAGCGGATATGGTGCAAAAGGGTGTTTTTTTTTTTTTTTTTTTTTTTTTTTTTTTTTTTTTTTTTTTTTTTTTTTTTTTGTGCTGTTGGCTTTCCAGGCCTTGCCTCTGGTTTCTCGGTGACAGCTGTCACTCATGCTGAGGACGGGGAAGTTTTAAGTTGGCAGCTTCTCTCTAGGGGTGGCTCTGGGCTTCAGGGAGCACATTGTGATTCTGAGACTCTGGCTGCGTGTCTTCATTCGGAGGAAGGGGTGAGGTGGGGACGTGCGTCGCAGCTGTAAGCCAGACAGCCGTCCACACTGCTGTGTCGTAATTAAGTCATACGAATCTGTCCTCGGATCGATGGACAAATGCAAAATCTTGATTCTTGCCACCCACTGTTACTGTTCAAAGCTAGACATTGAATCACTACTAACCTCTGAGGCCCACACCGTGTGGGAGCCCAGACTACAGGGGCAGGTGCACCTGGGTTTAAAACTGGATCACCATGGAAACGTATGAAAATCCTCTTGGATGGCTGTGCCCCTCCCACCAGCTTGCGCATGTCACTGGGAACAGTGCTTCTGGTGAGTGCTTCAAGAAGAGCAGGTTGAATTCATACGCATTAAGTGACATGTGTCATATGTACGTGTGCGTGCGTGTGTGTGTGTGTGTGTGTGTTTGTATGACCTCATTTATATATGTAATACGGTGCTGGGGCTTGATCCCAGAGGCTGTCCACTGAGCTACATCCCCGGGCCATTTTTTAATTTTAATTTTGAGGAATGTTCTTGCTAAATTGCTAAGTTACCCAGGCTGGGCTGAAACTTGCGAGCCTCCTGCCTCATCTCCCAGGCTGGGATTGCTGACCTGCATGACCTGGTAACCCGGCCTGGCTCCAGGCGCAATGGCTTTGGCCAGAGAATGGTACTTGTCTTCAGATGTACCAAGCCATGGATATGAACCAAGCTAGGCCGCTATTCTGGAAGCATCTGAATTGTTAGGCATACTTTAGTGCTCTAATTTTAGACGTATTCTGATGTCCACACAAGTATGCAACCGGCTTACCTGCGGGACTTCTAAGAAGGTCCCTGTCTCCTTTCAGTGGTAGGGTTTTAAAGAGCTTAACACGCAAGCCCTTTTGACTCAGTTGGGTCTCGTCTCTGCAGACCCATGGTCCTTCGCTTCCTCCATGACACGTTGACAGCGTCATGGAGGCATCTAAAGTACTTCCTCTCCCATCCCCATAACTTGACATTGTGCTTCAGGACCGCGCACCTCTACCGTCCAGCCTGGGCCCCGCGCCCCCTTCACACTGTGTCCAGGCCGCTGTGGGAGCCTCTGCCCGGCAGCAGCCTTTCAGTCTAGCCCTAAGTTGAGCTAGGCACCTCCTTCCTCTCTCTTCCCGCAACGCCCCTTGTTCAAACCCTGCCCCGTGTAGTACTTGTGTGCCTGTCGCCTGTCTGTGTCTGTCGGTCATGAATTCTTTGAGGGGAGCAGGGATCCGCTCTCTTTCACTTTCCCAAATTATATAGATTTTCTGTTCCAGAGAAATTCTCACCAGCTTTTCTTACATAGGGCCGGTGTTTGTAGCGGGCCTAGAGAGGGCTGCCACGTTCTGCAGACACCACTCCCAGCGCAGGAGGACTAGAGCAAGACGCCTCGCTCTTAAAAACAGTCAGCTTGCTAGGCCTGATGGTGCAAGCCGGTAGTCCCAGTGCCCTGGAAGGCTGAGGGGGGATAATTGCAAGCTTGATCTCAGCTTGGGCAGCTCGCCAACTCGGTGAGGCCTTGTCATCCCCAGTAAGCAGTAAGAAGGGGAAGTGTCCACAGCAAAAGCCCTGTCCTCGGCCCTCAGCGCGGCAAGCCGGACTGCACCAAACCAAGCCAGGCCAACCAGCCGGGCTACGGGCAGCACGTCGAGACAAGACGATTGCGTCCTAGAAAACACCGGAACGAGAGGAGGGGGCCCCGGGTATGGCTTGCTGCAGACCAGAAGGCTGCTTCGCGTTCCCTCCCAGCCTCCCTGGGGCTGCAGGTGCCTCACTGGCTGCCCTGCTGTGTTCCCACCTCACGACCCCGAGAGGAAAGACGCAGTGCTTGTCTTGCTGAGATGTGTGGGGTTAAAAAAATGGCCTTGACCGCAGAGAAGAGTCACTATTCAACAATTCCTATCAGGGATGGCTGATTAGCCAAAACGTCAGAATTTAATGCTGAGAGCACCTCTCCTTCCAATAAGTTGTTGCAGTGTCTGCCCCAGTCTTAAATGATTTTCTTGCAATAACATTGTATTTTAAAGCACATGCAAATTCACTTTTGAAATCAGTATCGTTTAAGGTCCTTTTACAAGGAAATGTGCTTATATTCAGCATAAACGCACCCGTCCGGTGTTCATCTTTACCCTCCCGGTGTAGCTGCGTGATAGAAACAAGCTGCTTGAGTTTCTTTAATGCGTGGTATGAACAATATTGAAACCTGAGTTTGGAAAAGTCCAAACAGTTTGAGTTTTATTGAAACCTGAGTTTGAAACAGCCTCAGTGCTTAAGGCAAATGTCTGGCTGAGCTCAGAGCCTGCTGCGGAACGCATTAGCATGCTGCCCACGCAGCCCTTTCCTGGGACCCAGCGCTCCCCACCCCGGGCTGGTCTGCGCCCCATCCTTGCGCTCCTCTCTGCTCAGTGTTCAGAGTAGGCCAGCCAGCCTGAGGCGCGTCCTCCACATAAATGACTGCGTCGGCCCCACATCCCGATGGCCCGCACGTGACCCTGGCGTGGTTGGCAGTGTGTGCTCACTGCAGCCTTCCACCAGGCCCGAGGCTGAGGGACCTTCACCGACCCCTTCCGTCCTTCTCTGTTCGCCATGCAGGTGTTCCCGTTCTGTTTCTCGTTGCTGGGACAGAACACTAGATGCCCGCAACTTAAAGGAGGAATGGTGGGAGCACACGGCAGAGGCCCAGGCAGAAAGACGCTATTCACAACCACGGCAGGACAGGAAGCAGAGAGAGAGAGAGAGAGAGAGAGAGAGAGAGAGAGAGAGAGAGAACGTGGAGCTGGGCTATATCTTTCCAGGTCATGTCCTAGTAATCTGTTCCTCCCAGGCCAAGCCTCACTGACCTGCCGTGTCAGATGGGGCCCTTCCTCTTTGGGCTTGAAATGTCAGTGGATCAATCCCCGTGACTGGGTCACCTTGTAAGCAGGAGGCTTTTCTAGTGGCCCACAGTTATCCCGGCAGTGTTTGCCACATCCCCCCTCTCCCCAGGCCCGAGGCTGGAGGACTGTACAGTCCACAGCCACCGTGCCAGGTGTATACACCATGAGCAGCTCCCTCCGCACCCCCATCTCTGCTCTGATGACTGCACACTTCTAGGATTTTAACTGACCTCTCTGTGGCTGATCCTGCTCAGCCCTAGTTTTCTTAGCTCAGTAAATGATAAACTATTATTATCTCAGGCTCGAAGTTGCTTAAAGGATCAAGCGAGATCATACAAATCAGATTCTTGGGGTGGGACCTACACGTCTGAAGCCTCATGAATTGTTTTCAAGAGGAGAAAAGCCAGCATCCCAGGGATGAAACGATTCCCCAGTCTCGGAAGGAACAGGGGTGAGGGCTAGAGTCCCCTGTGCCCACTGGGCGGACACGTCCTCTGCCCTTAGCGTGCCTTTTAGGTGCAGCTCTGAGACGAGGATCCCGCTGTTGCTGGAATCCACATTTTGCTGCACTTCCCCTTGCCCAGATGGCGGCGTCATTGTTAGTGCTATCTATAATTATGCCCCTGTGGCAGCTCAGGAGAGGACCTCCCAGATAAGTGCCAACACCCACAACCGTGGCCACCCCAGAGGAGTTGTGGAACAAAGAGAATCATTTTTTTATAGCTCATCCTCAAAAAATAAAAAAGTATACAATTGTGGGTAGCATACAGTGTGGCTTTGATACATGCACATATTGTGTGCGGTTCAAATCAGGTTAAGCATGCTCCTCTCCTCCATACCTCACTTCTTCATGGAAAATCATTCCGACTTCCTTCTTTCAGCTCTTTGAAATGTCCAGTGTATTTCTGTCAGCTGTAGTCACCCTTCGGTGCGACAATAGCCCCCCAGAACTTCTTACCAATCAACTGTATTGAGCTCCACTCAATCCAGGCCTTGTTTGTCCTGTAGGTGACCTTTGTCCAAGTTCCATTGTCTGGGCCAGTTCCATTGATCCTTCCCTCTGTCACCTCTGCCCTCAATTGTCAAAATATTTGAGCTCCACATACAGGATTCTTCAGAGCAGACTCCAAACATTTCCCCCTAAAACAACAATGGGATTGTCAGAGATTTGGCAAGAAATCCACAGGGAGCCCATTCTAAAATCTCTAGGTACCCAGTCATTTTTTTTTTCTCAAAGCACTTTATTTAGCAAGCACAGAGGGTAGCCTTTATTCACCCAATGCAGAGAGAACTCAGAGCCAAGTCTAAAAACAGAAAATCTGGCTCTGAAAATGTGAGCTCCTCCTAAAACCAGCCTTAATTAGAGCAGTAGAGGAAGGAGAGAGAGAGAGCAAGGAACCTATTTAAGGGAAAACTCCCCTCTGAAAGGGCTGGTCGCTTCCCCTCAAAATCTCTGTGCCACAGCTGTCTCCTCAGTGTGAGAATAAGTCTAAAAATAGGAGTTCTGGCTTTTATTAACTGGACAGATATCGCCTGTCCTGCAGAGGGAAGATTTGTTTTGATTATTGATTCTGAGGGCAGGCGAGGTGCCTGTGTGCCACGGGGAGGCGAAATAACTCGGGGTTCTCAATTACCTACCTGCCTAATCTCAGAAGCACATTGAGGGTTTTTTTCCTCTTTTCACAGCATCAAGACTTTTATCTGAAATCTCTCTCTGTCTCTCATACAGACACACATGCATACACACACACGCACGTACGCACAAGCATACACCTACTTCTCCAAAGAGAAAAGCCAATCAATTGTATTTTCAGATGAACCCATTTTTTTTCTGCTCAGTACGTTGAAGAGTCTTAGCAATTCTTCATCCTTCAAGGTGATACCTTGATGCTCAAAACAGACCAGGGGGCAGCGGGGGTGGGTGAGCATCAGATGCACACAGTACCCTTTCCCAGGGCAGCCCATGTGAGGCTGGGAAGCTACATTTGTGACTGCGCATGTCCTCTGTGTAGTCACACATGCAGCGTGCATGGCCCCAGGCAGCCACAGGTAGGTTCCTGCTGTTTTCTGCCTTCCCTTTGAGGTCAGAGACCCTGGCCCACCCACCTGTGCTTTCATCCCAGGTCCCCTGAGCGTTTCCTGGGATAGACTAATCCTTCCAGGATTGCAGACACTAATTCTGAGAAACAACACGAAAACAACAATCGTTTCACTTCAGTTCATTATCCTGACGTGACACATAGCAGTCTGTATTTTACTTGAATTATCACGTCCAACTAAATGTCCAATTGCTGAGAATTGAAACGATGCCCATTCGCCGTCCTTCGGGCCCTGCCCGGGCGCCCCGGTCTCCTCTGCTTCCGCCTCGCACCCACTGTTTGCGATTCTGGAGTCATCAGAGCCTCTTGCTCAGGGGCTATGGCCTTCCCAGCTGGCTCAGACCTGGTGCGGAGCGCCGCAGCAGGAAGAGTCACGGTGGGCAACCCTCCCTCCTGGATGGAGCAGAGATGGATCTGGCCCGTGCCGGCCAGGAGTTAGGCTTTCACTCTCATATCAGATCCTAAAATCATGGCTGATTTACGAAGGGCTGAAAATTGCCATCTCGAGACGTGTGTGTGTGTGTGTGTGTGTGTGTGACATGTTTCTCAACCAAGTGGAGAAAGTGCACTTCCCAGAGTCCTCCCCAAGCAATTAGTGCCATTAACGCCTTCAGCAAGCATATGGCCATGGTGGAAAGGAAATTAGCCCCATGCCACACTTCCGCCGCTGTTTGTACACCATTGGACACAGTCCATTAGTGCAGTAAGATTTCCTTCAAATCTGTCTCCCTTAAAGAGGGGTGTTGTCTGTTATCTTAACACTCAATTATTTAGCGTCCCTGGAGACCACCGTTCCCAGGCTGATCGGTCCACAGCCTGTTTCCCCCTCAACATTCCCAACATGCCCTAATCGTGCGCCGGGACTTCTCCCCATGTGCTCTTGGCTCCTCCTCAAGCAGTCTAATGCGTGTTCTTGTTACACAGGGAAATACCTACACGTGTTCTTAGTACACGTTCAGGAGCAACCTCACCGTGAAGCGGACAAGTGTCTGTTTCTATGCTGCCTTTCACCGTCTTGGCATTTGTACGGCCATTTCTTCTTTTTCATGTTGTTTTTTCCTCAGATACTTATTTTTGCCAGGGTCCCGCCCTCTTGTCCAGACTGGTCCTGAACTCACTCTGTAGCCCATGCTGGCCACTGGCGACCCTTCTGTCTCAGCCTCCCTAGTGTTGGGATTATGGACGCGCCGCACCACATCCCACGCGTGTGGTGCTGTAGAATTGGACCCAGGTTCTTGCACTTGCTGGGCAATTATTATAACCTCTGAGCTACGCTCTCTGGAATTTTCTAAAGCCAGAAAATAAACAAGTCTAACTGGAGTCTCTCGGGTTGGCTTTCTCTTTTTTATTCTAAGTTTCTTTCAGTCCTTTTTTTTCTTCTTTTTTTTTTTTTTTTACTCTTAGTAGGTGATGTTAAAATCCTGAGGGCAATTTGGGGATTTGACTAAGTTGAGTCAGAGATGATTTCAATTTGTGTATATGAGACACATTCATGTATTTGCAGTTAGGTCTGCACAGAGAAAATGAGGATCCTTCAGAAAGTATCCAGGAAAGACCCTCTCTCTGCCCAACACTAATCCAAAGGCACAGAAATTGAGGTCCTGTCCTCCGAGTGACATGTGGGAACCCAAGAGAAGAAACACAAGAAAAGTGGGGACACAAGACCTGAGAATTTACACAGCTGGAGTCCAAGTTTTGAAAAATTATTTTAGACCTTACAGTCACACATAAAGAGACAGTTGAAACTTCTCAAAATTTGGCAAGCTATTCATATGATAACTCCAGTAACCAGGAGCAAGGTAAGAATTTTAACTAAATTATCAGTAACAAATATAAAACTGAGAGATAATTCAACAATCTTCTATCTGTAGAAAATTAGAAAGCAGGTGTAATGTGGAGATCAAAAATAAGGGACAGTTGTGAGGGACACCCTTTCACTGTATCATGTGTTGTTTCTGATACTATTCAACACCAGATATATCTGTCATTGCAAAATTTGTTATAGAATTTTCAAACATAACTGATTATTATTAAGTTTTAAGATATTTATATGTTCATTATTTTGTTTTTCTTGATGAGAGCCATGCCTCTAAAGCTACACAAGTTCTAAGTCCTACAAACCGGTATCTCTCCATGCTATGATATTTTTTGTCTAATTTATATTTGCTGTTTATCATCTTTATAAAGTCCCCATGTTCCTCTAAGAGTGGTTCTTTAGTCTTTGCAGGTTACATATCTGCAACTTTGATGTTTCTATGTTTGTGCAGATTCACAGTGTCGAAGTCACCTTCACTTTCTTCGATTCCTTTGCTTCTGCAGGTGGTGTTTATAATATAATTAGCATACATGTCACTCGGTTGCTGTTGTACCTTTTAATTTCTGATTAATGGATCAAAGTCCTACAGTCCTCCAAGCTCAGAAGCCTTCGCCTCTCTTGCTCTTCCCCCCCCATGACCAGCTCCACAGCTGCTCTGCTCCTGTCTGGATTACGTCACCAGCTTTCCCCGGGTCCCTTCATTTTGATCTTCAAACCCCTTCTTTAATTACATGTCATCTACCGATGCCAGTCAGCACTCCAGAGCTTATTCATCTTATCCAAGGTTAAATGGCCCTCAAGTCCCCCAAGTCTTACCCGTGCAACCTGCCCAGTCGTCTTGCCAGTTCTTACTGTACCCTGAGACCTTTGGTTCAGATTCCTCCTTTGCCCGCCTGCTCACATCATTCGTCCCCTCCCCAAACTGCACCCCAGGGCAAGTGAAGGTGGTCTGCTTTCACAGTCCCTCCAAGTCTCCCCAGCCTTGACTTCTCAGACCTTTGCACTAGGAAACGATTTGGCCCCTGTTCAGAGGCTAGAATCCCCCTGTTCCAACACACATATCTCCCTCAAAAAGTGTAGTGCTTTGGGTTTTAGACGATAGCATCACAGCTGGCTTCTTGTTGGAGTTTTGGTGTGTCTACCATAGGGTTTGTGATCATCCTACTACCTATTTTTATATGAATTGTAGACATCTAGTTTTTTTAGAGATGTATACTCCTTCTTTGTCTAATCTATGTTTATTCTGACAATTTTGATTTAAAATGATCAAAAATATAATCCTGGCACTCAGAAGGCTGAGTCAAGAGGATTGCCGTGAGTTCAAGGCCATCCTAGGCTACATAGTAACTTTAGGACCAACTTGGACTAAGAAGTGAGACCCTGTCTCAAAACAGTCGTCTAAGGATATTATCTTCACTGGATCTTACAGAAAATGACTCTAATTCAAATAAAAAACAAGTTGTAAGAGAACTGATTTTTTAATCAGTATTTGGATAAATATCTAGCATATTTCAATTTAAATGTCCTGCTCCAAGAAAAGTCAATCAGTTTGTTTAAAATATTCCAAACATTACCTCTGCTTAGACTTATAAGGGTTGATCTTGGTTGTCAATTGGACTTGGTAAAAAGATGCCTAAGAGATTAGTGAGACACACTTGTGGATGGCCTGGTGGGTCCTGGGGCCTGTACG
This sequence comes from Ctenodactylus gundi, assembly GCA_004027205.1. Lineage (NCBI taxonomy): Eukaryota > Metazoa > Chordata > Mammalia > Rodentia > Ctenodactylidae > Ctenodactylus > Ctenodactylus gundi. The sequence goes on along the minus strand of PVKB01004918.1, from coordinate 95,127 downwards.
GAGCCTACTCTTCCCTGCTGGGCTTGCTGGTAGGTGAGGTGAGCATCTTTGCTCGGCTCTTCTGCAACGGTGCTGTTGTCTTGTTGCCAGCCACCTGTGGACGGAACCCTCCAAGACCGTGAGCCCAAATGACCCTTTCCCCCCTCACCTTGCAGGTGTCAGGTATCTTGTCCCAGTCACAAAAGAGTTGACCAAGAGAAGACTCCAAGAAGCTCATGTGCTGAATGGAAGTTCTTTTTTGTTTTTAATACCTACCATATTTAGAGACGTATCTAAACAGCAGATCAATCATCAGAGCAACACAGAGACCAAAATCTCAACTTTCTAGCTTCAAACCCAGAGTTTGTCCCATTTCTACACAGTTGTTCTTTTCCTCCAGTTTTCGCTCCCTGTGCAGTTTTTAAAAGGCCTATTTTTTGTCCCATTTCCCTTCCTTCCTCCCCGTCTTGTTCTTTCCTTTTTTTCCTGCTGAATATATTATAATTCCTACTCATCTACGAAGTGCTCTCATGCAATCTCTTGAAGACCCCATGTGAAGAGATCTTGTGCTGAGGAGATGCTCTTTATGAATTCAAGTGCCTTGATCAGAATCGTCCCAGGGCTGCTGGGCTTGCTTTGATCGGGACCCCCCGCCTACAAACAGCATGCTGCTTCTGTCGCGTCCTTTGTCACTTCCCAGACCTTCCCAAGGTGGCGGAAATGCCTCTGCTGCCCACTCTTTCAGCCGCTGTTTGCAGCCCACCACAGCGTGATGTGTCATGGATGTCCACACAGGCTTGTGGGGCCAGAAACTTTCTTTTGAAAGTAATGTGAGAACAGAGGAGAAAAAAAGTTTAAATAAGTAAAATGTAGGCTAAAAATAGGAAATGAATTATGAGCAAGATGCAAATTTAAATATAATTCAGTAAGTAATAAGTAGCACATGATGGTAAGTCTAAAAGTATTGAACAATAAACTCTCAAACATATGAAAAACACTAATCGTAAAATAAGTAGAAATTCCAAACGTGAATAGACCAATACACCTGACAAACTTTGGCAACTTTATCAAGTATATAACAATACATCCAAAAGGAAAATAAAAATTTTATTTTTACTATCAACATCTAAGAGATGTGACAAGTTTTTAAAATTAAATAATTTCATATTGTACATTCATCTGTCTGCTTGTTAATTTTCTTTATGAGGCTTGGTTAACCTTGATGTTTTTAATAAAGTAAAAGTATGGACATTAAAAGCAATAGATGTTTTCCCAGAAATAGGAGGATTTTAAATATCTCAAAATATATCAATGTGAATAACCATTTTAAATTAGTAAAAAGAGAGAAATCACGTGAACCTACTAACATATGTAACAGAAGTATTTGATCAGCTTACCATCTATTTATACTGCAAGTGCATTGACTGCTAAGCGTAGAATTCCACTTCCTGAACTCCATCAAATCTATCAGCTGCTTAACACATCGCTTGGAAACAAATGCTAAACATTTAATTCAGTTGGCAGATTTTGGCTCATTTCTGTAACGACTGTGAGGGAAGGACCTGGCATCACTGCTGCTGGAAGCTCTTGCCATGAGAGAGAGAGAGAGACAGAGACAGAGACAGAGAGGAAGGAAGGAAAGAATGAAGGAAGGAAGGCAAGCAGGCAGAGAGAGGAAGCAAGAAAGAAAGGAAGGAAGGAAGGCAGAGAGAGGGAGGAAGAAAGAAAAAAGACTGGAAGAAGAAAAACAGAAATTAAAGAACAGAACTCAATTGCTTAAGACTAAGAAGTAGGCAGATCTGAAAAACAGAACATTATTTATAAATCATTAAAACTAATAAAGTGATTAAACGAAATGGTCAAGAGATCCAAAATATCTTATAGGCTATCATACTAACTTATACAAGATAATGAAATATCAGTACTTGCATATCAGATATAAATGACTTTAAAAGTATAGAGAGGGAAAAGATCACTCAGAATATCAACAAAGCTACAAATTAAGGGTTACTCTAGCAGAGATTGCCTGCCTAATCTCGACACCGTGTTTTAGTAGGACAGGTACGTATGGGCGTTCACAGCACTAAGGAAAGTGAGAATCTGTGAGCTCTATGCATGAAGGGTGGCCATTTATTGACACACGAAAAAATAAGGAATAGGATGAAACACACAGCAAAAAAGTATGCTTGTGTAATAAAAAGCATACTAAAAATTCAAGGGTGTGTGCGCGCGCATGTGTGTGTGTTCAGAGCAGGTTACTGTGGTAGAAAAAAGCAGGAATGGGGTGTGTCAGGAAAGGTGGAATAAAAGCTAACTTAGTTCATTCATTGCACCCGAGTTTCACAATAAGCTGAACAACAGTTCTTAGAAAGTCGTTCTCAGTGTTCAGCGATTAGACCCATCATGGGCCATCTGAGACACCATCTTCCTCTCGAACAGAGGATGGAACCCAAGGATCCCATTGGCCACCTTGGCTACCGTCACTAGTGACCTGCCTTCCTCTGCCCTCCTGTTCTCCTCTTTGCACTAGGTGACATCTGTGTTTGCAAAAGCAAGGCCTCTTCCTTCATTCTTCCCGAGAACATTATATGCCAGGGTGCCCACAGCGATGTGACACAGGACCGTGGTCGCCGCCGTGACACACCACGGCCCACCGGACGGGGAACCTGAGCTAGAAGATTCTTTCACTGCATAGGAGAGGATTCAGCTGGTGACGTGGGATTTTAGAAAATGACTGTCCCCATCAGAAAAGCAAACACCCGAAGAGGAATAGGCCATGTAAGGGAAGTGACTGTTGTTGTCAAAGAGAAAACAGTTGTGTCCTTTTTTTCTGACTTACCGCAGTGAAGTTGTTTAATTCCATGCAGGTCTGGCTGCAGGTGTGCACCTGGCTACGAGTGCGTGTTGTTTCCGACTCTCTAGGTGGCCCGGGGCACTGTTTGGTAGGCCTCTTCTAGCTTCTTTAATGGCTGCCTTGTCTGTATCAGCTTGTCTGGGTGGCGGAATGCCGGAATAACTGGTCCGTTGTGACCACGGATGTTCCTGTGAGGGTGTTGTTTATTTTGGATGAACTTAATGTTTGAATTCACGGATAGAGGAAGGTAGGTCACCCTTCTTGATGGGAGTGGGCCTTACTCAACAGTTCAAGGAAGACCTAAGTACAACAAGGGCTTCCTGTCTCTTGATTCTGCTTGCCTGGTTGGCTAAGCTAGGATGTGGATTTTTGCCTCCTTTCAAATCCCAGTGGAAATGGTAGTTCCTCCTTGTCTTGAATTTGAAATACCTGTGCCGGAACCACACACCATGGAACCTACTGTGCCCCCTTTAGCCTATTGCAGATCTTGGAATGTGTCAGATCCCATAGTCGTGCCCAATTCTTTGTCATGTCTATACACATTCCACCTACCGAAATAAATGTGTTATATACATATTATATAGATACATACTTATAGTATACTTGTGCCAGCACACACACATACAATCTACTGGTAGTTTCCGTACTGAATCCCAAGTAGTGCAGCCACTAAGCTATTGGCTTCTACTCTTTATAAATAAATCAAAATGAATTATTGATTACTAATTCAATAAGATTATTCTTCTTAAGAGGCAGCTACAATTTTCAACACCTCAGCTGTGTCAGGCATATCTGTATAAAGGATATTTTATCATGATAAGGACAGATGAGGAAACTGAACCTCAAGGCAGTGGAGTGACTTGATTATCATCAGACAAGAGACGATGGGAGAACTTTCTTCCACCCAAACCTGCTTGCTCTGCACTGCCCTCAAATGCCAGTTCAAAACTGTTCTGAGGCGCACTGACTTTTCTGATGCCGCACTGGAGACAGTCTTTAGATTGTAGTAATTAGTTGAAAATGCAACTGAGTTCACCTAAGGGGAAATAAGTGTGGGGCCGTTTTCCCGCAATTGCAAAGAAACCCAAATTGGTGTATGCAGAACTGCTGATCTGGGTACAACGATGCTCTGATGTTGCTGCCATCGGCAGGGGAATGAAAGACATCGAAGCGGTAATCCTGATGATTAAAAAGGTGCCAGGCGACCTCTATGCATCCCAAGGGCTGACATTTATCTAAGAGAATAGGAGGGCGCGTAAACATAAGGTCAAAACTGACACGTTCAGGCCAGAAAGATATTCTGCCAATGGGAAAGAAAAAACGGAGTTGATTGCATTGAAAACAGAGATGCCTCAAACAAAGGATGTGGGCACATCGTGACAGGGACAGTGGGATGTGACTGTCTTCCTGCCTCCTGTCATGGATGTCGGAGAGGCTGCGGGGGAAAGCTGCAGGAAGAGGACTTGTCATGTCGGAAGGGCACAAAATACCGCTCCAAGAGGCACCAATTCCTGCTCTGGTGCAGCTACTCTTTAATTGATAGAACCTGGGAAACTTCTTAAATTCTTTGGACCTCAGTTTTCTCAGCAGTAGGATGGAACCAATGAGGAATTCTTCTTGATTAGGTATAATTGTGCATGTGCGTACTAGGTGACACCGCCAATGCCAGATTTTACCTTTGTCTTTCAAAGAGTTTCCATTGCTATCTGTGTTGTCCACGAGATGAGACAGTGGTGCGAACAGAAATCAACTCTGAGAAAAGCATCCAAATGGAGCAAAGTGTCTACAGGTACCGTGTGAGGTCCGTGTGAGGTCCGTGTGTGTGTGTGTGTGTGTGTGTGTACATATATAATAACATAAATGTCCCTGGGACTAGTGGAAGAATCACTATGCACTGCATTATGTGTATCACATAGTAAGATACCCTGACTGAGCTTTAAGGAAAACTCTTTTAAGCTGCATGTGATTTTAGAAACAAATTCTAAGAATTTCACAACCTTGCTGACAGCTAAGGAGAATTCTAGGAACTTAAATCACATCAGAGTTGAAAGGGTTCTTAGTGGGAATATGTGAACCATGTTCAAACGTGCAGTTAACTGAGCATTATTGATTCAGGGTGGCCGCATTTTCATTCAAATGTTCCGTTTTTATCTTTCTTTATAGCTGCATAGTATTCCATCGTATACAAGTACTGCATTTTCTTTAACCATTTCTCCATTGATGGGCAGGTAGGTTGTTTACAGAATTTGGCTCTTAGGAATTGTGCTGCTATAATTATGGATATGCATGTGTCTTTTTGGTCTGTTGACTATTTCTTTTGGGAGCATGCCCAGTAGGGCAGAAGCCAGATCAAACAGGATTTCTATTCTCAGCTTTCTAAAACACAAAAGATTGGCTATGGGCAAGTGTCTCTCTTACAAAATTCAGAAAAATAATTGCATAAAAAGGTCCCATCACAGATGACAGGTTAGAAAGCGGGGCAGTGGACTCCTTGGAAAGTGATGAATATCTGAGAAATGAGGGGCACGGATGGGTATTGATGCCCCAAACCCCGTGTCTTTCGTAATTTGGAATCCATATGTACATACAAAGGGAAGGGAGGAAGGAAGGAAGGAAGATAAAAATAAGAAGGTACAGTTCACATCTACACTGGTGTGTCAGACAAACTGAGGAATGATACAACGAGAAAGGCACAAGGCCCTGCCAGAGATCCCACTCATGAAGTTCATGCTGACCTGTGTAATCAAACTGGCAGGGTCTGGAGGTCAGAGGAAAATGAATCGAAGCAAACGGCAACAGATTCTTGCATTTGTGTGAGCCGTAGAAGTTAGATACTTTAAAATGTTTTAGCAGAGCTGGTCATTAATGGCTTTTAGTTTTATGAATATTGTAGGCACAGAAAAATATAGCCTGCTGATACATACATATGAAAAGGAATCCTTCAAGGTCAATTTTGTATGTATTTCATTCATTCTGTACTCAGTAGGTGTGTTTTTATTAGTATGTTATACATAATTATATATATATATATATATATATATATATATATATATATATATATATATATATTTGAGACAGAGTTTCACAATCCAGGCTGGTGCTGAACGCGCTCTGTAGCCCAGGCTGGCCTCAGACTCTCCACAATCCTCTTGCACCCACCTCATGAGTGCCAGGTTTACAGGCGTGTGCCACTGCACCTAGTTTATGTGGAGCTGGGGAGTCGAACCTAGGGCCTTGAGCTTGCTAAGCAAGTGCTCTAACCGCAGTGCCATTCCTCTACTCCCTATTTTTTTTTAAGATAGCTCGTCTGAGGACATAGATGATGCTGACTTAGGATCTTAGGATGTAGCTTCAATTTGAAGTGGAATTATGTGATGTCAGAATGAAGTTACAGTTCTACATAAACCTCACCCGTAATGCGGTAGAAATTTGCAGTTTACAGAGTTCATTACATCCCTTGAACCTCTGCACGATCATTTCTGGTAGAAAAAAAGCAACTGTAGTTACTCTGTTCAAAGTCTATAGCCTTGAAATCTCAAGTTGCAAATGAAAGTAAGATGAGTCCCATCACTTTAAAGACACTTGCAGTGGGGTGCCGTGAGGGCCCGGTGCGCAGTCAGTTCATGCCTTCTCCTGTTTCTCGTGGTAATAAAATACCCTCAGGCACCAGAGACAGGCTCAGAAGAGCGGCAATTGGACAAAGTCAGTAGCCCAGCAATCTTCAAATACAGTATTTGAGTGCCTTCTCTGATCTTCTATTTAGACAACCAGATTGGCTAGTGATAGCTTTATTGTTATATTCTTGTAGAAATGCAACCATTCCTTGACAGAAGTCTTCCAAGCCTGCTCATGAGTCACCAGATTTTCTTTTTCATAAGTGTGTTTTCACTAGACTGCAGTGGCTCCCAGGTACGTCTAGGAGAGCACGGAGTTTACGGTGCAGGAGAGCCCATCCACAGCTCCCTTGGTGCTGCGGGTAGCAAGCTCCAGCCTTGCGGTGCCGAGCTTGGCCTGCAGTGACTCAGAACCTAACCAGTCCATGTCATCCAGTAGAGTCATGAGCGCGGGCGGCGCAGCCCAGGAGCGGTGAGGGGCTCCGCTAGGGCTCTGCGTCTCATTCTTCCTGAAGGGAGAGAATCTCGAGTGCTCTGTAGTTGCTACGGAACCTTGGGGAATCCACGGGCCTCTCAGTCGAGAAAATGGAACCTCAGACTTTGCTGAATTTTGAACTTAAGAGTAAGTTGTGTCTTTGTTTCTCACCCAAAACATAACGCCTAAAGCAGGGCAGGCACCTAAGTTGCACCTTCCTCTTTGGACACAGAGTAGGAGACATACACCGGCCACTAGTGAGTCATCCGGAACAAGTATTTACAAAGAGCTCTGTGTTGTGGTGGGGGAAAAAGCAGGGCTGTTAGTAATGATTCTGTCTTCTGTGGGAGTTCTTTTGCTCATTTTTCTTAATTATTCCATGGTGCCTTGTCTCAACGCGTGTTCCTTTTCTCACCTTTCACGGCACAGTTTTGGTGTTTCCTGCCTACTCCAAGTCTATGCAAACCTAGAGTCCACGCACAATGTTCAAATTGAATGTTGGAAAACACTGGAAATCTGGACTATGGTCTTTTCCCTGCTATAATTCACTCGCAGATTTCACACTCTTGACTATGTGCATGTAGTCATTTCCATGGGCTAGAAATCATCAAAATTGTTCCCTAAACACATTTCTCAAATCGACTTTATTTCTTGACTTTCTCATCTACATAAATCTATCTTTAAACTTAATAGTGCCTATCTTGAAATCATCTGAAACAATGAGCTTAAATGCTTTTAGCCACAGAGCTGAAACCCTTTCATTTATAAAAATTTAATGGGTCTTTGTTGGCCTAAGTCTTTTGGAACATTATACCTTCCACGTTTGAGGGTCCAGAAACAGAAAATTGTATCAACTCATAAAGACCTTTCTCCCTAGACTGTCTCAATTCCCTTTGACTGTTGCTTGAAAATCTTCCAATCTTTGCTTATTTCTTTTATAACACTCTGGACAGCCAATAGAAGCCAATACTCTAAAATTCTGGCTTTGTCTAACCATTTTCCCTGGAGTTGTAGGATCAGTGGGCACATGATTTCATCAAATACTTTGCTAGAGTGAAACAAAACTCTGCAATTTTCCATATTGGTTCCTTAGTACCTGTGCCCTTGCCGCTAAGTCAGAATCACATGTTGTACCTCAAATTATAAAAAGGCTGGCAGTTGATGCAATGATCCCTAATGTCAAGGACTTTACAAAATTAAATTTTTTGCTTATCACATTGAGCGCTCATGAACCATAGGGCTCAGTGACTCAGAACGAGGGTAGCTCTTCTGTCTTCCTGTGAAGGTAGAACTTGGAAGGCAGACATTGATGCTGAGATTGGGCTGACAGCGTCACGGTGATAATGTGGAAGCCAATCCCATAATTTCTTAAATAACTCGCTTGCATCCCACTGGAAGGAATTGTGACATTTGTTTGATGCCACATTGGTGTGATAAAACTGGGCCGGCAGCTCTTGTTTGCAAAGTTAAATCCCACGATGCATCTTGTCTCCGAGAAAGGAGCAAAAATCTGTGGGCTTAGTTTGCCATCTCTGTTCCAAATATTAATTTAACTATTAGGTTTATTGTTAGCTTAAGGTGCTAATTTATGTCATTTAATTAGTGCAATAAAATTTACTCTAGAAATAATAAATTTTAATTCCCCTTTTAATCAAACGAGGGCCTAAAATATGAAGTCATTAACTATAGAAGTGTAGAAAATATTAGGGTCCGAACACTTTAACTGTGGTTGTATCATTTGTAATTTTTTCCTTTTGTTCTTGGTATCTGATGAAGGGTGACTTTTTCAATCATTTAAAATAGTGCCTCTTAGACATTTTTGTTAGTTCCTGAATAATTAAGGAAACTGTTCAAAACTTTCTAACTACACACAGCCCACATACGTTGATGAGGGCCTTCACTCGGCCAGGCACCATGTCACTGATGGTCCTGACGGTGTCATTGGTATAAACAACAGCTACCAAGACATACAATTCAGGTTATGGCTCCGAAACAGCACTCTGCTGGAGGCCAGGCAGGCCGGGGATACCTAATGCTGCCCTCAGGAGGCAGTCCAACCCTTGGGACCTCTCTGTTTGTCACCGGAGCTAAGGCTTTCCGCCTTGGGGCCACAAAGGACAGAATTCCAGGTTAGATCTCCTTGCCCAGTTAATGTACCCTTTACCTTTCGAAAAATCATCTTGATAACAAAGGGATAAAGAGAACATTAGCAAAAACCTTAATAGAACATTATAGTCTAAGCCCCAAGTGCATACATGGATTCTGTACCCCACGGCAGCTCCCTCCCAGGGTACATGATGGTTCCAGGGCCCACATGAAGGTTAGGGAATGTCCACTGGCCACATGCAGCCCATGAAATCATACATCACGATGAGACAGTTTATCTCAGCATAGATCGCCTTGTCTGTGATGATGACTCAGGAGAAGCATCCTTGGCCTCCATGTTTGCGGGGGGTTAGCTGTTTTACCAAATGTAGTGGGCCACTTCTTAAGTTGACTGATGTCGTGAGAACGTTTCTTCGTCCCATTGTACATGAACTCCAGGGAGAGAGCACGGCCTCCATTTCTGAGTCCCTCGTTACTTAGAATAAGATTACCTCCCAGGACTAGAGACATGCTCACACTGAAAGGAAAGGCTGCACCTCTCAGAGTTATGAGTATTTTGAACTTTTCCTCTTTCTATCTAGGAGAGATAATGAGAAACAGATAAACTCTGCTTTTTTCTGTTTGGGTCATTTCTTTCTGTTGTCTTGGCTACGGAAACCACCCAGGGCTTGAAGAACCAGATCTAGGTACAAGCCTGTCCCACGTCTTGGGCTCTGCTTCCTTCACACATTGTGTCAGCTGTGTTCGAACAATACAATCAGATTAATACATAACCTCCGAAGAACATGCATACATCATTTAATTTAGGACAATTACCCATATTTTATTTATCCGTGTGTATTTCCAGTCATTTAGTCCCCATAACCTCGCTCACCAGCTTATTTGTTCATTCAGTAATATGTTTAAGGCCAATGTGTGAGTGATTATGTGAGATCTTAGTGCCAGGCATGGTGGAAGCAGGACCTTACCCACAGGAAGCTTGCATGCTGCCCAAGAAGTACCATGTCCGAGGGTCTTTCTGACACCAGGATGGCCACGCTGAAGTGCTGTATGACACTTCAAGAGGAAGACCATGTTGACACAGATGAACAGCCCAGGTCTTCTAGGAGAGGTGGCTTAGGACAGAAGATCCTGCTCACGAGGAGAGGAAGGCCATGCCAGGGCCAGACGGTGGCCATTTTGGAAGAAACAGGAATGTGACGGAGAATGACATATGAAATTAAGGAACAAGATTTCAATAGGTGGAATATTGGTGGCGCAAGGTATGCGGTGATTGGGCATCCTGAGCATAGGTGCTGCTCACAGGTGGAAAGCACCCTGGCTGGGACACAGCAGGGACCTCTTAGGAGTAAGTGACTTAATGGAATCTCTCAGACGCTCGTGACCGAGACTCAGGAGGGCAGTGTTTCCTAATAGAATATCATTAATTTCCCCAGCGCCAGACCATTCATCATAATCTATTCTTTTGTTCAATTCTGGTGTTCTCAAACATGTGATTTATCAGTCAGGTCCCACAAATGCTTGATTCAGGATCACCGAAGCGTTGCTGAGAGATATATTGCTTCTTTGCGTCACTAGCCTCCCGTGGTGACGAGGCATTCGTCATAATTCCCGTGGACTTCAGCCCTGGCTGGCTGTCACGTAAACAAACAGCCACACGTTTGCAGAGTTAGCTTCTTTCTTCTTGTGTCGCTAGCAGTTGAAATTTAGGGATTCAGAAGGAGCAACTCGGGGTACAGCACGCAGTTCTTTAGCATTGGGATTCGACAAAGCAGAGGTCACGGAGACGGGGTGCAAACATCAAGATTCTGCAAAAAAAGCATGGCTTTAAAATAGGCTGCTGGTTTCCAGTAGTAGGTATTGATACTTTATAAGGGCAAGAGCTGTATGTTGGCCTGATGCTCTAAGTTTGCTCTACGTCCACCTTGTTCCTGGATTGCTATATGGTATGTAAGGCAGAACAGCCTGAGGAGTGTGGCTTGAGATACATTTGATGAAAAAAAAACTCACCTGCTTTCACAGGCAGAAAATGAAACATTTGAGAAAGAAGTAGGAAAATAATAAGTTAGTGGTGAGCTAGCTCAACTCTATGATTGAGCTGAAATAGGGGAAAGATAATGGTGTACAAGCCAGCTCATTAGGTTACTGAAACCAAGTATTGCCGTCTGGGTAAGTTGAAGTCATCAACTCGTGGTCTGACCAGTGGCGAATTTGGAAGTCTGAGTGTAGACTTTCCATAGGGTTGGTTCGTTTACCAGGTGTGAGGAAGCACCCGCCCCTTGTCCATTCTTGGCTTTTGGTCATTTCTTGTCACGTTTTGGCACCGTGACTTATGGAAGCTCCCGTTCTACTGCATGTACAAATGGCATTCTCCCTTGTACATGCCTGTGTGCAGAAGTGCAGTCGTCATATTGAAGGGAAGCCAACCCTAAGGACATCACTGTGACTTCGTTGTGTACACACATGTTCAGATGAGCTCCTGTGTTAGCTCAGTATAGCTACAACTCAGGACGCTGGGCTGGGGCCAAGCAGGGAAGCACTTGGACACGGTGCAGAGTAGATACTACCAATAAGCACCTTACTAGTGGTTTCTCATGATGTTCAACAAAGTTCTGTTCCAAATTCTTGTTGCTGATATGCGTTGTAGTATTTAGTACTTCATAAGCCGTCTACTTACCACTAGCCACGTGAAGCCGAAAGCTAAACCCTGGTTTACAGAGGAAGGCGTAGAGGCAGTGGGCGGTTTCCTAACTACCAGAGCAGTTAAGCTAGGAGGAGATACAGGCAAGAGTTGGCAGCCTTATTCCAAAAGCCTGGCCCTTACCCTACATTGCATGTTGGTATTCAACATTCATTTAAACCTACCCTCTTGCCGGTGTGATTTTTAACGGTCTACAGCAAACCTTACAGCCATGAGCTTTCATGAGCTCAAGGCTAACAACAGGGCTTCATCTGGTCTTCTTGTATTGTTGGTACTATTGTTGTGAGGAAAAACAAAGAAGAAAAAGAGGATAGTGACAGGCACTGATGTGAGAGCCACAAGGTTGTGTGTGTGTGTGCGCGCATGTGTGTGTGCATGTGTAATCTATTTTTGGGATTGATCCCATGGCCTTTACCCTGAGTTACATTCCCAGATCTTTTTGCATTTATTTTGAGACAGAGTCTTGCTAGCGGGTTAAGTTGCCTACACTGGGCTCATACTTGCGGTCCTCGTGCCTCCAGACTGCTGGGATTAGTGGTTTCACGGGAAGAGAATTAGGAGGAGATAACACACAGGTGGAGTAGCATGAGCTGCTGCCTCCACCGTGGCAGAGTGCAGCCTGGGAAAGCCGCTTAGTGCCACAGGTGGCGGGTAATACAGGACAAGGGTGGGTCCGTTGAGTCTGCTGCCGTGTAGAACATACCCGGCGGGTCTGCCGCACTGCTCAGTGACTGATAAGAAATGCATTTGCAGCACAGTCACTGCGCCGGTGCAGGGGTGCATACAGCAGGTGAGGCCCAGTGCCCGAAAAGGTGAGTTTTTCATCTGGCCACGAGTCTGCTGTGATACTGGCCCTCTCAGTCCTGACAGTAAGAGGAACAGCAGCAAAATCAGTAGTGCTAGTTACCCCCCCAGAGTCGTGATTCTAGAAGCTTCTCCCCGTATTCGCTACTCTCTTCTCAGGTTTCTAACTGTCTGACGCAAAAAGCAGGCTCGCAGACACCAACAGAGAACCAGTTAAAAGAACTCCGATATCACACACTTGCGAAGGCCATCACACAGGGCTGAAAACCTCACCAATTCCCGTCACTCCCAAATCCTGATTAAAGACAAAGAGGAAAAAAAAGAAAACCCACTCACCCTGTCGGCAGCTGTCCCTAGAGGAATGAGCTGTCCTCTACAGCTCCAGTGGACTCTGCCTAGGCCTGTCCTCGGGACTCTGCCTTCTAGAATGTCCTTCCTTCCCTGTCGCCGCCCGCACAGCGGGGACAAGCAGCCGCATTCTCAGCGGTGGGCCAGTAAAACAGAGAAGACGGCAAGGGTGATTTTGCCACCGTCTCTGCGCACTCAGCAGAGCTGCCACCGGCCCCTCCTGTGCGGTAGGAGCCGCCTTCTTTTCCGGGTTTAATCACTCACCTGCAACTCTCAGATTAATGGGACCTGCTATTTACAGGGTGCTGATTGTATTGCTATTCCAGGGCACACTCTGCCCCTGGGTAATAAGCGTGTGATGACCTGTGATCCTGCGTGTACACAGCCCACCAGGGAGACTTCCGCAGACCCAACCCGGCGTCTTCGCAGGAGCTTGCCCCCAATTCTGCGGCGGGGAACCCGCTCTCTCCTAACCCTGTCAACCTTTACTCTGCTTAGCATCCAGATTAATGGGTATTTAAGTGCTGAACAATTATGACAGGTGATTAATTAATCTCAAGGAGCCACCACTTGGGCTGCTATTAATCAGCCCATCAGAAGACAGGAAGTGAAAGGGGCCAACCTGCGCTCCTTACAGAACAGGTGAGGCAGGCCTGGCTCGGGCAGGGAGCAGAGGTCACCGCAGAGCTGACAGCACCAGACAGGGTTCCGTGAGATTGATGGCAGCGAATAATTTTCTGTATACATGGTGACGGGAAAATCTGTTCAGCGCAGTGTGTTGAAAGAAAGTTAATGCTTAGGGACTGGGTACCTCCAGATGGGCCTGGACGTAAATCTCACACCACGAGTAGAAATGAGTACTTCCTAGTTGCAGCAGAAGGTGTGATGTGGACCGCTGCCCTATCACTTCGGAAAATACAATGGTTGCACTTGTTGCGTTAGATATCACGTGAAGAATTCTGTTTGACTTGGTGACCCACGCTGGGTGGATGCCCAAGCCACCTCCCGCTCTTCCTCTATCTGGGTGCCCTTCAGTTCCCCCTCAATTTACCCTCGAACACCGTGTTTCGCTGCGTTCCTCCCATCACTGCCGTTAGAGGCCTCATCAGCTCTTGTGTGAGCTACTGAAATCGCCTTCCCGTTAATGCACTCCTGGCCACGTCCCTGGAATGGTTTGGGAACTCTTCAACATAAAATACCACAGGGAAGGTTACTGCTCTGAAGACTGGGTAAGGACTGATCTTAATTCTAGCTCCTTTTCTCATCAGCTTTGTGAACTTGGCTAAGTCCCAGCCTTTGGTTTGCTCATCTGTACAAACGGAGATAATACGTACCTCCTGAGGAGCGTGGGGTTTGGTTAATACATAGATGAATATGTGCAAAGTGCTTAGAACAGCGTCTGGAATAGCGTATGCCCTCGACAGAGGCGAGTCGCTGTTGTTCTAGCCGTGCGCCCAGCCTCTTTTCTGTAATGTATCCAGGGAATTCTCACCTCCCCAACTCTCATCCCAGCAAAGAACTTCCATAAGCGCCGGCCTCCTGCGCAAGCTGTGATCCTCACCCTGCTGCCCTGGAAAAGAGCCCCCCCCACCCCTCTTTGTGCCCCCTGGCACATCTTTGAGCCATCTGCATGCCATATCGATCGCATTTAACACGACGGCTACCAAAGATCACGTTCCCTGTGGTGAGAAGTGTCCGTGCCTTCTCGTGGATGAACATGGTTGCGTGTTCGCAGCATCCACACTGCCGTACGGCAGGAAGGTAGGCAATGCTTTTAAATGAATGAATGAAGAATGAATGAATGCATTCATGATGCAGCAGACATGGCCGGCCAGTACAGACGACGCCTTCGCCAGGGAATATATTTGGTGAAATCATCACATGTCTACAAACTAAAGATGATGTGGGGACTTGGCACAGCGACTCCTCCCGGAGCTTAAACGGGCATAAGCTCTCCCGGGGCGTTGCTGTAATTGGGCCTTGGAGACGAGTCTAGATTAGAATAATTAGTGACTTGAGGCAAATCTTTTGAATGATGCTGTCCATTAAAATCACCAGCATGTGGGGAAAGTGCTGTGGGTAAAACAAAATGAGGTTTCCTTCTAGCACCCTGGTAGACGTGCTGCCGATCAGCGGGCTGCCTCTACAGAAGGCTCCTTGGGGCACCAGGAATCAGCAGCGATCTGTGGCGGGAGCGGTGGAGGGTGCCACCTGCCCTTACAGCTCCCTCTGCGAAATCTGCCATTAAAGAATTTTTAAAAA
Organism: Ctenodactylus gundi; assembly: GCA_004027205.1. Classification (NCBI taxonomy): domain Eukaryota; kingdom Metazoa; phylum Chordata; class Mammalia; order Rodentia; family Ctenodactylidae; genus Ctenodactylus; species Ctenodactylus gundi. Next base: position 79,984 of record PVKB01004918.1, on the reverse strand, counting down.
AAGACCCGATCCCGTTCTCAAGGCTTCCCACTCGGGAGAAGCTCCTTCCAGATCGAAGGCAACACCTGCGTGAACAAGCATTCTTCGGCTCTTTCCTCTCCCCATCAATCATCATTTATCCCACAAACACACGTGGAGCCCCGGGAACCGGCTTATGACTTCAGGTGGGTCGTAAACAGCAGGGGCAGATGAACTTTGTATAAAGGAGGATGCTGTTTGCACACGGCACCATTTACCCCTCCCTGCGTGGATGGGTTTAAAGACACCAGGGTGAGCGTTTGCGAAGCACCGAGGAGGCACTTAACCTTCATTGCGCCTGGCGCCTGTTGCCAACACAGTTAATCAGGTGCAAACTAGGGCACGGGCCTTTCCAGAGCGGCCGCCCTGGGCACGCCGTAGCCTAGAGTCCCTCTACCAGCTGAATCCTCCTGTTGACTCTACGGAATATTAAAAATTAATCGTGCAAATATGCTTGCTTGGTAACAGTGACAGTCCCACAGCAACAGCCAAAATGTGATGTTGTTGAAGGAACTTAGGTTCAGGGTCTTTTATAGGGTACTTCCTGTGAGCTGCTCAGCCCCTCAGGAAACAGGGCAAAGCAGGGAAGAAAAGAACGAGCAGAGAAACTGAGACAGAAGCCAGTCCCAGTGGCTCAGGCCTGTCATCCCAGCGTCCCGGGAAGCTGAGGCATGACTGCGAGTTCAAGTCCCGTCTGCACATCATAGTAAGTTAGTGATATCTCAAAATCAAAAATAAAAGTGGGTTGGGCATGTGGCTCAATATGAAGGTGGTGGGCTGGATCCCCAGAGAGAGAGAGAGAGAGAGAGAGAGAGAGAGAGAGAGAGAGAGAGAGAGAGAGAGAGAGAGCGCCCTTTGTAAGATAAGTATGATCAGTTACTCATCACTGTACACAGAGGTCACAACCTACCGTTCCTGTCCAGGCCTACTCCATGGGTTACGGGAGGACTGGTTTGGATATCTGCCAATACAATTTGGGTTTGTTTTCACTAGGTTTGTAACCCGGGGTGGTTAACCAAACCTCAGCAATCCTCCTGTAAAGTAAGAATGAAAAGGCTTCTCCCACTGGGTTGTCCCAATCTCCAACCTCCAGGGGTACAGTGTGGGCGGGGTTATGTCCTACACTTCCGGACATTGTCTACGCTCCAGCTAAGCTTCATCCTGCAGAGCTGATCTGGGCTGTGCTGCAGTAACGACACTGAGAGGTCAGCTTCGTCATGGTGAGATAATGACGGAGGATCCAGGTGGAGGAGGCCACAGCGGTAGCAGACACGCGCAGTCCCATTGTCTGGAGGCAGGGGATTCCTACCTTCATGCTGTCATCGTGTGAGGACCCCCTCTGCCCTCCCCTCTAGCAGTAGTGATGATCTGAGCGGCTGGGGTTACACACCACTGTCCCGTCCCTGCTTTTGATCCTCAGATTCCCACAGCTGGATGCTGATTCATGACGCCTGAAAACAGACTTAAAAACTCACTGTTGTAGCTGGGCTTGCTGGTGCAGGTCTGTAATCCCAGCACTGTGCAAGGCTGAGGCAGGAGGACTGCAAGGTCTAACCCAATCTAGGCAACTTACCCCACATGTAAAATGATTTGGGGAGCTGGGGATGTGCTCGGTGGTAGCAAGTTTGCCTAGAAAGGATGAGACCCTGGATTCAATCCCCTAGCACCACACACTAGCTGGCGTTGGTGGCGCATGCTTGTAATGCCAGCTTTCAGGAGGCTGAAGCAGGAGGATTGCTGTGTATTTTAGACCAGACTGGGCTCCATAGTGAGTTCAGGACAAGCCTGTACTACAGAGGGAGACTCTATCTCAAGTCAAAACAAAAAAACAAAACCAACCACAACAGAAAAATATGTCTGTCCAACGCCACAGTCAGCTCACAGTAGTTCTGGAATTTAAATGTAGAACTTACTAACCTCAAAATGTGACAGTTTTTCACAACACTGAAGGAAAACGTTAATAAGGTCTTTAACTGGCCCCCGAGGTCAGCAGAAGCTCACGCTAGCCCGGGGCCCCGACCTCGGTTCTGGCCTCTGACCCTCCTGACCTGTGTCTTCCACACAATCTGATGAAGTATGCGTTCATTGCACACGCTTGATGACCAGCATGAGGTCTGCAAAGCAGCCACCACCCCGCCTCTCCTTCATGCAGAAAACTGTACGTGTGCACGTGGTGGCCCATGGCTGCAGCCCCAGCTTCCAGAGGCTGAGGCAGGAGGAGACCAAGTTCTAGGCCAGTTTTGGCAGTGTAGTGAGATCCTCTCTCATAATAGAAATAAAAATGAAAAGCTAGACTTCGGGGACACACTCAGTACTTTTCTAACACAAGTGAGGCCCTCTGTTCAATTCCTGCTATCACAAAAAGACAAGAAAAGTTGTCTGAGGAAAATAAGGATCTTGATTTCTAAGATTTGCAGCTCTGAAAAGCGTCTCGTGGCCGGGAAGTTAGTTCAGCTGTGGCTCAGTGGCCCCAAACCCCTGCCTGCTGGGCACGGGAGCTCCCAGCCCGTGGTCCTCCATAGACCAGCCCACTCCCAAGCTGCCTCTCGTCGTAATAGATTGCAGTCACAAGTCTTCGGTCTCCTAGTTCAGCTGGAGTTTTTGAATTAGTCACCTTCCTCACTTAACCTTCTCTCCACGTGGCTTGCTGCACACCAAGCAGTGGGACGGGGCAGGTTCCAGAGGTACGAGCTGTGGAAAAGGACGAATCTGCAGTGGAGTGGTTGGGTTATCCAGAGAGGGAATAGCTGAGTTCTGTGTTGTGTTTTGTTTGGTTGGGGCTCCTGGGATGGCATTTAGGCTCTTCATGGTGAGCTACAGCCTCTGTCTTTCATTTTTGAGGCGGGGTTTTGCTAAGTTGCCCAGGCTGGGCTTGAACTTGCAATCCTCCTGCCTCAGCCTCCCAGGGTGTTAGGATGACAGGCCTGCGCCCCAGGCCAGCCTTATTGTTGAGCTCTGAAGTAAGGCATTGACTGTGCTTGAGATGGTGTCCAGTCTGAAGAAAGCTAGCCATCACTGATCCTCTCTTCTACATTTTATATCTCCCGTGAGACCTGTATGGATGCTGTCATTTTATAGCTGGGTAAAAGAAGGCCCAGAGGGCTAGGCAACTTGATACCCCGTAAGTGACAGTGCACAGTTCTATTCAGAACTGTCAGGCCATGTGGTCTGCACTGTGATAAGCTACATGCTGCTAGAAAAAACAACCCCCCGCCCCCCGGATCCTGAGCTTCCTGGTGGAATGGGAGATGCTTTCTGATGCACTGGACTGCGAGCTAGGGGGAATGCTACCCATATGGTGTTCCACGTCCCCACTGTAAGCTGTGGATGAGCGGCGCAGACAGGGGAAAGACCCACGGGGTGGAGTCCGAGGCCAGCCGGGGCTACCGAGCGAGAACCTGTGGTAAACAAATGAGAAGTCTCGTGGGGTTAAACCGTGAGCCCGCAGGCTTAGCAGCTGAATTCAGCAGGGATTCGTAAATATCATTTTACAAATTTACATTTGTAAATATCTTGAAATGCATAAATGTGTAGGTCAGCCGATTACATTCTGACATAATTGTGTAAATATTTTAGAAAGTCATTGATAGCTTTTGATTCATTAGAAAGCAAGGTAAGGCAGCTCTATACCTGCCTTAATTTCAAAACTGTGATGCGAATATTTCAGTCTATCTGCAGTACCTGCAACATGGTCTGCCATACCTGTCATGAGCTCTATTGGTAATGAGGTCACAGCAACTGTCAGCACACTTCTAGTGTGGCAGCTATATTATGTATGTTTATAATGAAGAGAGACGCCAAATTTTAATTGGCACTCTGATAAATAAGGACATAGTTTTCAGATGTGAGCTTTCAAACACTTTGAATTTAGCCCACAAACCCTTCTGAACCCCCCTGAACACTTTGCTGATGGTTTTAGAAGGCATTTCACATACGTTAGTTATTTCTAATTCTTCTAATGCTGTGTGGGATAGGATTAAGTCATGTTCCTTCAATAGATATAAACGATGAGTCTTGAGAAGTATTTGTGATTTATGTGTGTGTGTTGGAGGCAGAGCCCTAGGATGTCCTCAGCCCTTTAATATATTTTTTATTGTGAGTCAGGGTATAATTAAGCTGCTAAGTTATCCCAATAGGGTTAGAACTTAAGATACTGTGTCTTAGCCCCCCCTTCCCCCAAGTGTTGAGTTTATAGGGATGTGCCACCACTTTCTGACTTCCATTTGTTAAGGGATGAGGCTGAGTGCTTTAAGTATCTGTTCACTCTGTCCTTCTGTGCAGTCTGACAAACCAAAGTCTACCCTGGTGACTGGTCCCTGCCTACTGCGCCCCGTGTGTTGTGTGCCCTGTACCTACAACCCTTAATAAAAATGGCACCTAAGACCTTGTTTTAAAATCTGTTCTGTAAGTCCTAGTAGGACCTGAATGGATTCAAGTCAAAAGACTTGAGCAAAAAAAAAAACTCGTGAAGAAAGTAGGTGAACACTGCCAAGCAAGTTAGAGTGGGAGGCGCAGAAACCACTTAGTGTTTACAGTGGTGACAGCTGGAGTTTGTGACAAAAACAGAACCAACCGAGCAGTAAAATGCGATTTAGGGAGCTCTAGCTGAGAGAAAGGGCCGCCACCAAATGCCACCCGAGTCCTGAAGGAACATTATTAAGGATAGAGTTTGTTGTTGTTGTTTGGAAAATCAGCTTAAGAGCCCATGGCAATCCCAGGTGTTCTGTGCAGGTGTTTCTGACAGGTACTCAGGTACCACAGAAGGGCTGGGTGGGATGGCAGTGTGACCTGAGGCTCATGAATCCTAAATGTGTCACTTGCTAGTTGAGTCACCGTAGCCAGTTTGTCTGTTTCTCCCTAAGGGACAACTTTCCCGTCTGAAGAATTACCAAAGTTCTCATATTAGTGGTGAGAATTAAACGTGTCAACTAAATATAATTAAGTGCACACATGTAACTTCTCTGTGCCGTGATTCTGCCATCGTTAAACTGAGGTTCAAGAATTTATGACTGACGGATGGTTATAACATTTATGTAATGAAGTCTGCAGACAGGAGGAAGGAGTATCTACCTTGGCCAAGGCAACCGTCTCTGTAGGTTTGAGTTAATTCTACGATAATGGTTGATCAAGTACAGCATGCTAGTTTTTAAGCTGATAATTCTGGACGGCCCCTGAATGATGTTGTAAATACCCAAATGGCCCCTGGAAGAAAGAGTCTTCCCTGCCTCGCCATAGGACGGTGCCTGACACGCAAGAGCAAGACCTGCCATGTTTGTTCCTTGTGGATCAAAATCGGCTATGTGGCCTTGGTCTTGAGCATGGTTCTCATGTGTTCTGGGATCCAGTTTTCTACATGTCATGTGCAAATGATGTGTTCTACTGCACTTGGATGATTACCTTAAGAGTAGGCCTAACAACTGTATATAAATCCGTAGATCTTATTCAAAACTGGGAGCCCTTGAGAGAATGTCATTATGCAAAAATCTGAGGCACTTAACCACATGCCTCTGTTGTGGGACATGCAAGTTTAATATCATAGGTTCTTTGTGGCTGATTATTTTGATGCTATTTATCTAGATATCTAATGACTTATTTTAAGTAACCGTATACACATGAAAGTTATTTTTGGAGATAGTTACTTAATGTATCTCACATTTATCATTTCCCATAAAAATATGAGTGACTTTCCCTAGAGAAACAGAGCATCTGTCAGTGGCAACCTGGTGCTACCCTGCTGGCATCCCAGGGCATGTCTTTGACCACTATCATAGATAACTGTTAGCCTTGTTTTTACAACACGATACCAGGGGCAACAGACTTTATGTGAGGAAGGACGTATTTAACTCACCCACCGTTGTGGAAGGTCTAAGCATACATGTCTCAGACGAGACCTTGGAAAGGCTAGCCCTTACTTGCTGACCCTGGGTAAGTGGCAGAGTCCACATCCTCAACCAGAAGAGAGGAGGGAGAGCCCAGCACAGACTCTGATAAAATCCTCTCTCGAGAACTACTACAAGTTCCCAAGGGAAATGCCTTCTGAGAGCAAGCCCCCCATGGTCTAAAGACGTGCCCCCAGCAACACCTCAGTACAGGTCAGGTCTTTAATGTGTTGGTGTTTCTAGGATGTAGTCAATTAAACCACAAGTGAACCACAACGTCGCCCTCATCAATTAAAGAGGAAAATAAATTAGGTTTTAAATGACAAGTGCCTGGCTAAGAAAAGACATTTCATTAGGTCTAAAAGCTGTGCTTTAATAGGAAAGTGGGAAGATGTATTTGGATAGACAGAAAATGACTATCAGTTGCTTTATTTTGGAAGTGCTGGTAATGTTTAAAAACATTTTTCTCTTCAATACGCCATGTCTTCCCTTTGACGTTGTGTCTATAATCGGCCTTTTCTTAACCCAGAATTTGCAGCTTTTATGACATCACCTTACTTTAACCTACCACTTCTCATGACATAGGATCTGGCGCTGTGGCCCTGTAATGAATAGACACATGGTCCCAGCTGGTCACAGGCGGAGATGGGAGCTTCCTTTGGGTCCCTCCCAGACTTGCTGCGATGAAGCTCAATTCCTCCAGACTTCTGTTAGGCCTAAGCAAGTAAAACATGAGCAGAAACAAAACTCACAGTAGAGCACTGAGAACCTTGTGGACGTGTTCGTTGTGTAGCTCCTCCCGGACCTGCTGGCCGGTGGGAGGAGCAACAGCTCCCAGATGTGCACAGTGAGGGCGCTCAGGTTGAGCCTCCACGGTCAGGCCTGCACTCGGGTGTGCATGACGACCCTGAGCCCGGGGTGTTTAGGCCCCACGTGTAGAGTGTGGAGAAAGGAAGGCGAGAGAATGAGAGAGTGGGAGCGCAGTCCTGAGGGAAGAGCAGCCACAACCGGAAGTGAGCCCGGAAGTCAGGGCGTGGGTTCTGTGAGCTGCCATCTCCGCTGGGGTGGGCTTTCTGGTGATGCGAAGGCCTTTAAGTCACCCATAAGCAACCGCTCCATGTTTCTGTAGATGGCCCCTGTAGGTAACTCCTCACCCACACTCCTGTAAGCGACCCCATAAACTCATGGGTTCACCTAGTTGGACTTTGGTGCCATGGCCACTTTGGCTGTCTGCTGTTTCCTACCAGAGTGAACAGACGATATTCGCGTGACACATTTGTAGGGGACTGAAGGAGTTGGACGGGCTGATCTCCCACCTCTGCCTTCCGTGTGTCCTTCCTTCGAGTGTCCTCTGGCTTTATGGGTCTTCAGCTCTGGAATCATTTCCTCCAGACCTGGAGAAGTACTCCAGGACGGTTCGGGCTGCTTTGAGCGTGAAGAGCTCGCCTGGATCGTCAACTCAGAGTTGCCCCCGTTGTCTCTTGCCTTCACAGGATGATGGCATTTCATACATGGAGGGGCGAAACCTCACTGAGGTTGGATAACTACAGACCTGCCAGCTCACTGCTTTTAAATAGCATGAATCAAATTTCCTCAATATCTAAGTGACATTCTCCTTTCCAGCTGTTAATCAAGGCCTGAAAACATTATCTGAAGTGTTTGTTCAGTTCTTTCCTATCCCTTCCCTGCTGTGACCGGTTGCTTAGCAAGTTCACTACTTATCCCTGAATAAATTGAGATTATTATTGATAAGTTGAGTATTACAACTATCACCATTTGTCTACTAATGAAATGGTCAAAAACTAAACATTGGCTTTCCATGACACATTAGTGTTTTCTAATGTAAGACACAACATTGTCAGCCTAGTGGCACAGGCCTGAAATTCTTAGTGTCTCTGGGAGGCGGGGCCAGGAGGGTCCCAAATTGAGCCCAGTCTGGGCAACTTAGTGACTTAGTTGAGGTCCTGTCTCAAAATCAAAATTAAGAGGTGGACTGGGGATGTGTCCGGTGCGAAGAACCTCATCTCGATCCCTAGGGTCACACACACAAGTTGCCACATTGTGCAGCGGCACGTCTGTTGCGGTCTGTGAGCTCAGTAGGTCATCCTTCTTTGAATTGTAGAGAGGGGAAGAAGGCTGAGCGGAGATGAGAGCTAAGTCTTGGGGCACCGCGAGCAGTTAGCCTTGGAGTGTAAATAGAACAAGATGGTCAGGAATTACTTTCAGATGTTTGCTTGGGCATCTGGAGGTAGCACGCTAAACTTACGGAGAGCAGACCACAGCGGGATGAGATACGGAGGTGAACTTCATAAAGTGGTAGGAGAAGGATGGTGCCCGTTTGAAGAGAGACAGGCCCTTGAGGTGTGAGTCTGGAGTGTCAGCTAGAGGCCTGTCCCTGTGGATTTGGGAACAGAGAGTCGCCATAGCACTGGAAGTTGATGGGATGTGTGAGCTCCTGCCAGAAGCCTGCGCCGAGGGAGCCGGGGCAGCCTTGCGTCATGTTCTGAGAGAGCAAGCTTAGGGCTCCTAGAAGACAAGGTGTCATTGCTACAAGAACTTAAAGCAGCCATAGTCAGGAAGTTTCTTCTATTCGCGTGAAATTATTTTCCTTTGAGAGTCACCCCACAGAGACCACACAAAGTAAGGCCCTCTCATTCGTGAACAACAGGTCACCCCATTCTCCTTTAGTATGGGGTTTCCTCTGCACCCCTCTCTGCCTGTGCCAGTCCCCCCACCCCATCAAGATGCAGCTCTGTCCCTGTGGGTGGTACCTTCGCTCCTAGAGTCCTGGGTGGGTGAGCACTGCCTCGCTTCCCTCTTTGCGTCATCTCCCGATCGTTTGAGGTCTGGATTGTGAAATTGGGCACACACCCCTTCTCTGCGTTGACCTTGGGAAGTCCTTGCCTTTATTTGCGTGGCCTGGTCTCATCCAGGCAGGTCCTGATGCCTCATACCCAGAGGACTGACATGGCAGGAAGGAGGAGAAAGAGGGTGAAAACATTGGGAGATACCCACTGACTGGCCCTGTGTGCACATACACGCACATGCACACACACATGGCACATCCAAAATGAGGGTAGCATCTGAATTAGCAAAAAGAATCACATAGTACCTGTGGTCGATATTTTATAATGACTGAACAGAGCAATCATAAAATCAATTTATTTTTCTGTGCATCTCCTCTGAGGCAGCAGGACAGGGTAATAATTTATTGATCTAGGGATTAAAGGTGCTCAAAATATTTGTGTGAAGATATCGGCTTTCTCAGCCACTCTGATCTCAATGCCAGAAACAGTACAAGCTTCATTCAGCTCTTTCTTGCCTAGAGGTCGGTGGACAGACGGCGGCAAAATACTCATTTTGTGGTGAATTTCCCCACCTGGAGTCAAGGACCAGGACGAAAACAGGACTTAACCCCGTGGTTGCTTCTCTCAGATGGTAGGGATGCATTGCGATGGTCCAAGTAAAGAGAGCACCGAGAAAATACCTCTGCACAGGCGCCACGTAGGATCGACTTGTACACAATAAATTTTGGCAACACAACACAGACAAAGTCTTTATTTGTCTAAGTCAAGCCCTGTTTTCAGGGGTCCTCTCCACCGTCTGACTGCATAACAGCTCTGCGGGGAAGGGCGTATGACCATAGCACAGCAGATGCCTTTCTAAAACTTTATTACCCACTAATACCCTACTGGAAGTAGAATTGCCAGATCAATTCTCAGATTACTAGTCACATTTGTTTGCACTTAAATATTGAAAAAAATAGTCTTTTGTTGATTCATTCATTTTTAAGAAAATATTGTCTGGCTACCAAATGACCTATAAATTTCCTCTACTGCTAATACAAAGCCTACATATATGTATATTTGAGACAGAGTCTTGCTCTGTAGCCCAGGCTGGCCTTAGACTCCATGCAATCCTCCTGTCTCAGCCTTTCCAGTGCTGGAATTACAGGCATGCACCACCACGCCCAGCTTATGTGGTACTGGGGAATCCAACTCGGGTACTTAGCACTTGCTAGGCAAGCACTGTAACCACTGAGCCATTCCTCCAACCTTACAAAACCTATTTCTCTGTCCTTTAGTCCTATGGTCCTGCACATCAGAGATCTCTGCCAACAGGGAGGGCCCCAGCTTCGCGCGTCTCTGAGGGTCTCAGTGCAGCTTATCTGCAGTACACTGCCTTCGCATTCGTCTGCCCTTTTCCTCAGTATCCAGTCACAGTCGTTGCTGGCCTGAGCTGATCTGTGTCTGTCCTCTGAGTTGTGGGTCCATGGAGCTCAGACCTGGAGAGCCTTTGACCCTTCTGTCTTGCACACTTTCTGTCTTATTTAATTGTCAACGTGGCCTTGCTTTACTTAGCTTACAAGTGTCACTTGAATTTCTTCCCTAACCTCTGTGCTGACAAACAGGACCCTAATTCAGCCTCATCATTGGTCAGTTAGAATAAAGGAATAGTTGTCAAGTTGATCGAACCCAGGAACTTGAGCATGCCAACTAAGCGCTCTAACCACTGGGCTATAGGGAGTGGAGAGTTTTGAAAATGCAAGATTCCTCATCCATCCTATCCCTCCCTAAATCCAAGTGCATGGTCCTCAGTGGGACACACGGGAGTCAGGGAGCCTGTGCTCTCCACCCAGAACTGACACTTGTGAGGTCAGATTTGACGTCTGCCATGCCAACACACAATCTCATGGATAGTTTGGTGTGGGTGTGCTTGTCTATAATCCCAGCACTCCAGAAACTGAGGCAGGAGTTTTGCCATGAGTTTGAGGGCTACATAGTGAGTTCAGGACTAGCCTGGACAACAGAGCTAGTCCCTGCCTCAAAAACAAACAAACAAAAACCTCATTGAAGAAGAGTTTAAGAGGACTCTCAATCTCTCATCCTAGATCTCCAAATCCAGTCTCAGAATTGAGAAGGGGGAAATAGATACTTTAAAAGCACAAATTAATTTAATTGGAAACATGTTCCAAAACGAGTAGGTGGAACAGAAGCCAAAGTCCTCTCGATGACTCCCCTGTCACCCCTGCTGCTCCGTCCTCATTGGCCTCGGTTCAGCTGCGTGGTACACGTGTTAAATGGTTTTGTTTTCTAATACAGTTGGAGTGAGACAACGTACTTTTATAGAGATTGCTCTTATAGCTTAATAACATATTGAGAACCTCTTCCACACAAGAATATGTGTATGTATGTGTGTGTGTGTGTATGTACTATATTATAACCCATAATGTAACGTACCATTGTATATATATGTGCCATAGATTACCAACATATCTAACTCATGTTTAATTATTTTCTGGAGAGGGAGAATTTGAGGTTTTCTACAGTTTTGCTAAATATAATTGATAAAATCATATCCTGACATGCACATTACAACATGATTAATAGGATAATAGGATAATTCTAGCATATCCATCACCTCAGACATACGGTAATTCATAATTTCCTTCATGTAGAAACAGTTTATGGTGACAAAACTCAAAGTTGCTCTTAAAAAAAATATATGCTCAGCATCTCACTCCCAGAGACAGATTAAAAGTGTTAAGTAAATACCATTGTAGATGTTTCTGGTATCTCCATACATTAACTCATTTTAAAAAATAATTCTTATATTTTAAATTAAAGAACAGACATTATAAATTAAACAAAACAATATAAATACATATACCGTGACACAGCATACATGTTAAGTTTCTTGTGGTTTAATGACCAACATGCAATCGTCCAGTTTGTGATAATTCTGCTTTTAAAAGTAGGCATCTCTCTCGTTTCACTTTCAACTGAGAATTGTGTAGTGTTTACTTTCCATGGTGTAATTATTCAATTCTATAACTGGTGTTTGAACTGGTAATTCTGAAAATTACCTTTTAGTTATTAATTGTTAAGATTTTTAAATTGATGAAAGTTCGCTTTTTAGCCCTGTTCAGATGATTTTTGTTGTCATCGTACTTGCTCACGCCCAGATGCCAGCACAGACAGAGGTGCCCTCCGGGGCCCGAAATGCCCTTCAGACCCCAAGGCCCCCCGCGCAGGCGGCGTCAGCAGCACACGGGGCAAGAGCCTCTGCGCCCGACAGACTGGCGATGATACTAATGATGAACTCAGCTCCACCTTCCACTTGGGATGGCCAGTTGTCCGAACTTAGAGGAAACCACAGAAGGGAGCCAGGCCCCCCTTCATTTAATAGGCTTTAGATTCTTTTCTAATATTGTTTAAAGTAGTTTTATGTTTAAAATTCTATTTGAGAAAATTATTTCAAAAGAACTCGCAGACGGAGCCATGCCCTTGGCCAAGGTGCTGTGACCGGGCTGAGGCCCGCCGGCCTGGGCGCGCCCTGGGCGCGGGGCCAGTATCCGAGGCCTTTCCGGGACACGCGCCCCTCCTGCTGCTACCCTGGGGTAGTGGCTCGTCCTAATTTACACTGGAAATGGATATAAGCAAGCCCGCTTCTCCGGGACCTTTATAGCTTACGAGTGAATTATTTCTGTCCATAAAATACGGAACCCGCCGTGTGGTATTTGTAAACAGCAATTTTGTTCGTAAAAACAACATAAAACCTTTTATGTGCCGGATGGCCCTGTCCTGACGCTTTGCGGAGTGTGCCTCCCGTGCTAACGGGCGCGGGCAGGAAACAGGCACCGTGTGCAAACCGCGCTTCCCACCGGTCGCCGTGATTTATCAGGTGGGCACCTACCCAGTGAAATCCCGCGCCGCGCCACCCGTGGTGCCTGGGCCACAGCCGGTGCCGGGAAGCCGGCGCCCGCCAGCCCGGCGCACTGCGTGTCGGCTCCTCCGGCTTTCTGCAGGGCCTGACCGGAGAAGTGGCCCTGCCCTGCCTTCGGGACATCCACTTGCAGATCCGTCCCACGGGGCGAAACAAGGGGAAGCAGGCCTTCGCGGCCCTCTCTCACTGCTATGGGTGGTAATCGCCCTGGTGAGATTGCCGGGGCCAGCAACGTGGCCGGCCAGCTGCGCCCACCTGCCCCGGCCATCTGTTTCTGGAGATTCGGCCTCGGGTGGGGCCTGGACGGTGTCCTCGCGGTGGTCCCAGGGGAAAGCTGCCTTTCGCCGCGTTTGCTCTGGCGGGGCCAGGCCCCTCTCCGCGGGACAAAGGCCCCTTTACCGGTGCACCTTGCTGCCAAGAGCGGAGCCTCCGGGGTGCAGCGGTGGCATTCGCTCCTCGGGCCTGCTGCTGAGTCCCCGGATTGCGGGCTTGGTGACGTGTGCTCAGCGTCCCACGGACCTCGACCCGCCGGCAGGTTGGGTTTTCCAGACGCCGCCCCTGGCTCTGGAAGACCCAGTCCGCACTCCCTCTTCTGGGACCCCTTAAAACTGGCTGCTCCAGTCACTGCACTTCTGATCTGTGATGTCGGGTTTGTGGATTTCGTTTTATTTCCTCTCGCTTGTTGCCTTGGACCCTCGAAAAGCAGGACCCGTGTCGCGGTCATTATCGTACTCCTGACACCTCACAAAATACCCGGAATCTTTTGGTGGTCAGTGTCGGTCTGTTAAACAGATGTCTAATCAACACCAGTATGCCGAGGGTCTCGGGTTCGTAGGAAGTGACTGGCCTGTTTTTCTGATATGCAATCACTCAGCGATTCATGTGCACGTTCTAGGGTAGCCCGGAAATCTAACCTGACGTGTCAAAGTATAACAGGACATCTCTCCGGCTCCTACAGAAAACTGTGCTGTCCCAGGTTGCCGAAGTGCTCATGGGATCACAGGCGCCACCATTTGGGCACTTGGACTCACATACTCGATGGAAGACTGTCCCGCTCTCATTGGATGGGACACAGGCTACTTTCTGAGTTCCAGGTGCCTCCTCTTCCCACAGAATCAACTTGCCTCAAATTCTGCCTCCTCCGACTGGCTGTTCACCAGACAGCCCCTTGGGAACCGCATTTCCCAGCGCTCTCGTGATACTGACTGAGGGTGTCGACCCTGCCTTCAAATCGTTAGTCTCCGTATCTTGCTCAACAAAGCCTTTAGCATGTGGGACACAGGAATCATGCTATTAGCAGAGCTTATAAACAAAGATATTAATTAACATTGCTCCGCCTTCACTTGGGTAAGAGAAACCATAGAGATATAGAAAGTATATGAGGAAACGGAAGAAAATAACTTCCACTTTCTTATTCCTCCAGCGACGAGGGCAGGGCAGATTTCAAATCTTGGAAAAATTATCCTGCTATGAAGAAATGGCCCGTCTCCGTTACCAACCCGGTCGCATTGGGAGCCAGGCTCTCAGTGTTCTTGTCTTTCCAGAGCTTCTAGCTCAGAGCTCAGTGTTCTCCCTGTGCACCGTCGGCCCGACCACGCAGTACTCTTTGCCCCCCTGTGTACCAGATGTTTGGGATGTTGGTCAAGCGCCAATCAATCTCCAGTCCTCTGAAGCCTGAACACCCCCACACCCCCCCTCCAGCTCATCAGTTTTGGTCATTGGCTACCTACTAGCACATCTCTAGGGTCCTTAGCTGTGTTTAGAGACTGTCCCTAGTAGCCCTGTGTTAATGACAATCTGAAACGTATGCACAGGAGCAGTGGCCGCCACATGGTAGATTTTTTAGACCTGAGTTCACATCTCAACTTCCTTCACCCCCAGAGTTAACATTTGTACACCTATCATCCTACCTAAAATGCGATTTCCTTTAAGCTGAGAATAATAGTGTTTACCTCTGACACTTGGGGTAACACTGCATAAGACATTGCACGAGTGCACCGTCTTACACGTACGAAGCATTGTCTGTTTTAAAAAGTAGGTATTACCTTGCTTGTAACGATAACCCAGGTTATCTCTATGTCACCTTGTGTGGCTCAGTCCTTTTCACTCGTAGCAATGCAACTGTGCATGAAAGTTTAATATCTGTGTAGCTGCACGCATATTCAGTACGCAGGTGCTGACTGCCAGTGTGACAGGGTTAGTGCCAGTCTAGAAGGGTCACCTTCTTCAGTTCCTAGTTATGGTTTCATAGTTATGGATCTGGGGCCGTAGGTCAATGATGAGAGTGCTTGCCTAGCAACTGCAAGGCCCTGGGTCCATTTCCCAACACCACAGAAACAAGCCGTGGACACGCATGACCGTGACCTCAGCACTCGAGAGGCGGAGGTTGAATTGCATTTGTTCAAGGCCAGCCTGGTCTACACAGTTGCATGTGTTTAAAACCAGACTGGACAATAGAGCTTGATCCAGCGTCAAAAAAGTTTCTCATACACCAAGATGACTGATTTCTTAATGTAATCTCATTCCCATCACCATAACGCCGCTCCCGCCAAGAAGCATGATCCCTTGTCATCTTGCCTTGGAGGTCCCCTGATTTTAGGAATGAGGAAGGAAGAAGAGTGGGTGATGGACGAGCCTCGCCAGGCGTGTCCCCGATCACAGCGTTGGCCTGGCAGGGGCTCCCACATAGACTGGCCAGGGTTGGTTCTGAGGGGCACTGAGCAGCACAGATCACAGACATCCCCACGCCTGAGTCACTGTGCTAGTTCCGAGGCACGTCTGTGGGTACATAAACTTCTCATTACCAAGAAAAAGACAAGAGCCAGTGCATCCAAGCATTGGCTCAAAATAACCTTTTGGGGCAGTGAGGATCAGAAATACATGAATTAGCATTTTATATGTTCTTGGGAAGAGGGCATAGATCAATCAAGATGAGGTCATCTCCCTTCAGATCTGATTTAATTCTCGAGCCACACAGAGAGCTGAGAAGGGGAACTCTGAGATAACAGGAAGTCCCGTCTCACCTCTACGGGACTCTGCTTCCGGTTCCTGCCAAGTAACTTTTCTGTGTTCTGAGCTTCTCCAGGTCCCTTTGCCATTAACTGGCCTCATATTTCATGGGAGGGATTCTGGCGTTTTTCATTTTCATCTGGCATTGGTTCGGGCTCCTGCTGGACGTGGGTGCTGTATTCCGCGTCAGCTGGAGTCCACGCCAGCCTGCCGTGGTGGGTCCTTTCTCTTGGTGGCGGACAGATTGGGTTAAGCTGAAAACAAGAGGAACTTTAGTTAACCTCGATTAGGGCCGGAAGTGCATGCAATTTCGTTCCCAGGGAGACACCAGGATGAACCAAGCAGCAGGAACTCAGCAATGAACAAGTAACTGAGGCAGTGCCAGGGTGGGCTGGGGAGAAGGCCGAGGGGAGCTCTGGGGAACGGATCACTTCTGTATTCCAGCTGCACGGAGGCAGGTGATTTCTCTGAGGAATCCGTGATGTTATCTGTATGGCTCCCCACAGCTCTTTGTCCTTTTTTGTTTATAGCAAAAAGGTTTGATACATGATTGCTATTTTTTTTTTTTCTTGCTCAAAATGGGACAGACCTTGGCAGTGTTTCATTTGTAAGTTGAGTTGTCTTAAAATTACAGGTGCCACTGTTTGGGTACTTACTTCGGGTCACTTTCTTTTCCAGTACTGGAAACTGAAGTTGGAACCTCCTCGTAGAAATGCTCTCTGACTCATTCCCTTTTTAATGTTTTCAGAGAGGGTCTCCTTAAATTTCTCAGTTGTCCAGGTTGATCTGAAACTTGCAACCCTCCTGCCTTAGCCTCTCCAGGTCCTATGCAGCTCTCATAGATACATTGGCAATACAGCATAAGTGCTGTGCAATCTATACATCATAAATCAGATCTAGAGAAGCCCAGTGCCTGGCCCAAAGGTCCTACTGCTGGTTGGCCAAACCCGTAGTTTTTAGGGCAACTGTACAATTGTCAGAGGAAGCCCAGGCACGGTGCTAAGCTCGCAGGTGCCTCTACCAGCCCTGGATAATGAAGGCTTAAGATTTCTCAACGATGATTATTACTTTTGTATAAGAATTGGTGACAGGCACTGGCAGAGGTATTTTTGAAATAGTTCACATTTTACAGTTGCTGAGTAGAAGCAGCCCAAGAAAAGAATACCGACTGGCGAGTTTCTGAGTACGCGTCTATGAAATCAATTCCTTGGAGTTTTCCCACTGACGCACGCTTGTAAAACCAGGGTGGTTTGAGACGGCACAGAATCCCGGCTGAGCACTGGAGGTGGAGTCCAGGGAAACGCACTGCCATATTCCGTGGCCCCCAGCATCCCCTTGCCAACTCCAGTAGCGTTCTAGGCTCCTTTGGGAACCGTCCGAGCTGTGATGGGCAACTTCCTGGGCGTGCTCTGAGTAAGTGAGCTAATGGGCACACCGCAGACGACATCTGAGCTGGTGCAGTGCCTGGTCCCCTTCCTGCGCTGAGGAGCTGCCTCAAGTCCCCCTGGCTGTTTAACTTCTCCAGTTCCCGTGGAATATTGATATTTCCATAATGGGAACTAAATATGACACATCTTCATCTCAGTTATGTTTAGTAGTAACTCTGGTTGATACATTGACTTGGTGAGTGTTTAAGTGACACCTTTCAGTCTAAAATACGTAGTAAAGTGAGTGTTACAATTCTGTTAATTGAAATATATATATATATATATATATGGGAAGTCAAGTATGGTGGTACATACCTACATACCTGTAATCACAGCATTCGTGAGGCCGAGACAAAAATCCTAAGTTTGTACTCATCCTTGAAAATTTAGTGACATTTAGTGTAAAAAAAGAAACATCTGGGGATATAGCTCAATGCATAAACTCTGTTATGTCCTCAATACTAATATATACATATATAATGTAATATATATGTAAATATATAAAATGCTAATATATATAAATAATATATAAAACATATAAAATCTCCTTTTCTTTCAGAAGTAATTACCTTTCTCAAGTATTATTAAACAAAAAATTTAAAACAGAAATTTTCACTTGTTTGTTGTTTATCTCGCTGATTAGTGTTAGTTTTTGCGTGAAGAGGAGATACTGATACCCTACACATAAACTACCCAGACTCCCCAGTTGGGATCATTCCATCTCGGCACTGACGTAGTAAACTGGAGCTTAGTATATATTTTGCTTGATCCTTGGAAATAGTGTGTATTTCTAGGATGTCTAAGATTAGAAATTCTAATTGCATCTTAGGATGGACATGTGTACCCAGATAGGACTATTATATTTATAAACCCATCTATAGTCCCCGTTGATTTCTTGTTCCTCCTCATCCAAATAGCCATCAAGAACTGTCCAGGAGGCTTTCAGTAAAGGCCAGAAGGGAGGACTTTACGGAGCAGCTGTGCCTGCCATGACCTTTGATGCGACTCGTTAACGTAACTTACATGTTCCTTCAGAACATATCCGAGCTGACTCGTGTTCATCACATTCACGCTTGACGGCTGCTGTGTGGGCCCCGCTTGTGGACTGGCAGGCCGAGTGGTACTCAGCTCGTAGCGAGCCACTGGGGTGCGGTAAGTGGGAGGCTCATTGCCAAGGAGCTGTTATATGGGGGCTTTCGATACCAACACGGGCGTTGGTACTGAAAAGTACGGAAGCTGCCTGTAGGAGGTCTTAGAGCTTTCCTCCAACTCCTTGGGTGTGTCCTGAGACAGCAGCCCGTCCCATTGCCCTGTGGCGTTTCTGAGTCCACAAACACCGCAAGCCCCAGTGGATCTGCCCACGCAGCTGGGCCGCCTGCACAGAAACGTGACTTCAGGGTCTCACTCTGCACGCACAGGTTCCACATCACCCCACGAATCAGAGCAGGATGGTCAAATAACATCTGAAGAAACCATTGTGTTTCATGCCTCTTGATGATATGCATAGCTCGGGCATGTGGCTGTGGTAGTGACTGTGTCCCACTGGCTCAGACCGATCAGGTATGCCGCCCAAAGAATGTGAAACTGTGGTGTCACGGAGTGGAGGAAGGACTGTGGGAGCAAGCCTGGCCCTCGGGTGAGCAGTGGAAAGTCGACCGCTGGCCTTCCAGCGAGAACTGAATAGCTGCTGATGAGCTCAGCCACTAGAGAGGGGAGGAAACCTGTGGGGTGGGAGGTTGTCACAATCAGTATTTGCTTATGAAGCAGCAGCGGTGCATTGATTTGCTGCAACAATGAAGTCAAGGTGGGATTTCACCATTTTAGGATAAACTGTCGTCATTCTCCAGGAATCACGTATTCTGCCCAAGGCAGAAGAGCACGTTGAAGGGATAAGGCCTGAAGAAGGACCCACACAGCTTTCGAGGCGCGCAGGGTGGCTCGCTCACTCCCGAAATGTATTTAAAAATGTGCTCTTGCTTTTGATTGACTGTTTCGGGAGGCACAGGCAGTTCTGGCCTCTTCCTTGATATAGTTAATTGCACTGATGAGATAGGTCCATTCCCTGAGCTCGTTGGCTTCCGAGATGGCATTCCGGGTAGGACGTAAAGCTCTCCCGTCCCATCGTCTTCCCCAAGTCCTCCAAACCACGGTAGCGGTCAACCCAAGCATCCCCTTTATTTCTGATGTTCTGTGACCACAAACTATAATTGTTCACAAAAACACTTCGTGGTACACAAAGACCTTTCTCGAGATTGATTTATTATCAGGGTCTAACAGGTAATTTAAAAAACTACCATTTTGCCACAACTACTATTTATATGGTATTTGGTGTTCTGTTTACTACTGAAAAGAATATTCTCACTCGTTGGCCCTGTTAACTTCAGAAACACAAGCACAACAGATTCCTGTGTGTTGTGTGATTAGCATCCACCCATTTATAGTATTGTATTGCTGTAATGTGTACATGTATTTGCATGTATTCACATGTGTACAGATGTGCATTCATGTATATGTGTATGCATAATTGATAACAGACAAGAGAACCAAACTAAAAGAACCCACAGCTAATTCAGAGCAGTCATTAACCATTACTAAATTCTGTTCCTGCTAAATTACTTAAAACCTAACATTCTATAGCACACGTGTATAAATTAGAAAATTCAAACCATTGGACTGCCTATAGATGCATGCTTGACTTATGTATGCGTATGTATAGATGGCTGTATTTATGCTTATAAACTTCCATCTGTGTATGTACCTACACAGGTATATGTATCTACATGGAAATATTCTGGACATTCGATATCATGTTACTGTGGAAACTAATCAATCTATGTAAAAGTACCATCTTACCATTCAGCATTGAGCCCTCACAGGGGATTGCCAATGGGATATATACAAGGACAATCAGAGGCTGGTAAAATCGGTACCTTCAAGGTCAGTGTAAGACCTCTGAGTCTCTCATCCTCTTCAAAGCATCAAGTTTAATGTTGAGTATATTCTGCAAAAGAAACCTGTTGGTACCTTTCATCATACAGCAAAATAGGCATTGGCCCGGGACTCAGAAGGTGACAGAGGAAATTTAATAGAAAACAGAGATTCTGTAGACGCAGCTGTGCTTCACAATGCCAATGTGAACCTTTGTGTATATAGGTCACCGGTGTGCAAGCTGGAATGGGCCCTGTTCCCTGCACCGAATTTCTGACGGTAAAGACAAAATGCTTGCTGTACCCCTTTCCTTCTAAATCCTATGCAGAATATGTGGCCAGAAATAAGCCACCACCAAAGTGCTGCCCACCTCCACAGAAACCATATTTGGGAGGGAATTCTGGAAAATACAGCTTAGCTACATCTTGGCTAAGATAACACAACACAAATCTTCCTTGCTGCTATTAATGTCAAAATGCATTTTATTGCTGTCATTAAATATAATTACACTGTATTCCAAAGACTAAGTCAATGATAAACTTGAAGAGCTGTAATTTTTACCAAATTATAAATGCTAACCATTTTCGAAATGTAGAACTTTTAACTTTTCAGGTCAAGTAATATCCTTAAAAACTTTTGCATGGAAAACTACACTGTGAGGATCAACCAGTACCTTCAATAATAATAAAAATCTAAACCGAACTGAATGTATTTTTAAATTAAATTCTCCATGATGGGAATATCTCTGGAACTGGCTAGAGAATCTTAGGTATCTCACTGTGTAGCATAATAAATCCCTAATGTGCATTTTTCATTGGTAAAGACTTTTCAGTGCTCTTAGCGAAAAATAATGACTTTAATAAAAAGAGTAATTTGGATAAAGGAAAGGATAGAGCACTTAGGCCTGCGTCTGCATGCAGGGCTTCCCACTAACTGGCTGTTGACTTGAAGGAGTTAATCACTTTTGAAGTTTTGATTGAGATTCAGGCAGGAGATGTATTGTGTTACTGCGATGACTTTGCCTCTTGGTAACAATTGTAAGGAGTAACAATTAGAGAGAAATTTGGGTAGCAGTTATGGCTGCTTCTCGAAACAAAAAAGAATTGGCCACTTGCCTGCTATTATAGTAAATTTTTTATAATTATACCTGATGATTTAATGATTATTATTATTATGAATGTGTGATTGAAAAGGTAAACAATGATGTAAAAATATCCAGTCTGTAGTCAAGAAGTTCTTCTGTTGCACAGCTTGTGGATGAGTGTGAGGGACGTACAACACGGCCTTGCCGTCAGAGCACACCAGCGGAAAGGCCGTTCCTTCTGTAGCTCACGCGAAGGCCTGGGCTGGTAACTTACCTACTTGTAAAACCCCTGTTTATCATGGGGCAATAATGTAGCCCATTTAGGATTATTTTAAAGACCAGTTGAATTAGTATAGAAAGCACACCTTAAGCTTATGGAACACCATAGTGTTATTATTTCTTATTTAAAATCATCTCTGTAATGTTAGAGTGCTGGGAATTTCATTATTCTAAAACAGTTAAGTCATAAATGAAGGTGTGAGGTCCTTAATTACAGAGAAATATGGAAGCAGGTAGCACGGACAGGCAGGAGTGGGTGTGTGAGGCTGGAAGCCGGTGTCTCCGAGGCTTTCAGGTGGAGCGCAGGCATCTTCCACCTTCCCGTAAGCCTGTTCATTGGAGACCCGGCGAGTAGCATGAAAGATGCGGTGGCCAGCCATGGCGCCAACATGCATGCAAACTGGGCAGGCAGTCCAAAGCTCTAAGAACACCAGCCGATGGGTGCAGCGGGGACTGCGGCTGTGAGTCACAGTAGAGCAGAAATGCACCTTCAGTGAAAAACTTCCATCGCCCAGCTCTGCGATAGGGTTGGAAGCTTCCAAGTTACCTAAGACAGAGGCCGTGCACTTCAAGTCCGGAGTTAACCGCACGGTGTATAAAATGGCAGCTGCAAAACTGCATGGAAGGTACTGAGCCAGATCCGCAGGGCTTCTGTGCGGTGCCACTGGTCATCTGTACGCTTATTGAACACAACAGCTTTGATACTAAGAAACTGAACTGTGGTGAATGTCTGATCTCTCTGTCAAAAAGTTCATGATATTTTCGGTATAAAAGGTTAAACCAAGAGCAATAACTCAAACTTAGAAGAGAAAAATGCTGTAAGTAGGGTTTGGATGAAACACTTCCTTGGAAGGCGGAGGTGTCTCCTAGTTAGGATTATTGAAATTACTTTTATTTGAAGGAAGATCAGATGTTTAAATTAGGAAAACAAGGGGAGAATTTTTGACAGGTACAGAGTTAGGAGCCTGGAAGAGCTCAGCAGTCGCAGCAGGAAGGCTTCAGGTTGGGGCACAGACCTTGGGTTGTTGAGTGTGCTTATTAACTGGAACTGTGTGACATTGTCATTTTGATGGTGACTAATGATCTAATTAGGACAATTTCATAGAGTTCCACCTAAAGTAGAAAGTAATGGAAGTCTCTGGTTGGTTATGCAGGTGTGTGACCAACAGGGAGTCCTGGTGGACTTACAGGTCTTCTTGGACTCTTCTGTGGGCCTCTGGGGGACAGTTGAGTACCTTAAACGTGGCTTTGCCCACAGACAAACTATTTGTATCCAGTCCTGTCACTGTCTTCCTTAAGTCATTTAAACCTCTTAAACTAAGCTTAATTACAAAATGGGAATGATGGATATTAATATCTGTTGTGAAAGTGAAGTAAGATAATTATATATTAAGTTCTTAGTACAGTGAAAAAAAGCTTTCAGAATGTTACATGTGGCACGGTAACCAGCTCCGTTGTTAATCGGGGAAGTTTTGGACAGAAACGTCTGCAGACACTCAGGGAAACACCCATAAATCCTCTCTCTGCCATTCTCTCCCATGGCACCCCAGCCCTAATGGGAGGCTCGCTTTCCACAGCTGTGTGGGGATTCTGTGTGCCAGCGAGCCGGGCTGCTCACATATGTTTGAATTGCTTCTTTTCTCTTAACCTTCTCTCTAGAAAATTAAGTTCAACTTCCTCCTTCAAGGCACCACGTGCTTTGTGCCTGGAATTGATTGGTGTAAAACGAGCATGGGCGATGTTTGATTAGTTCCATGACACGGTCATTATTTATGCGAGGATTTGTAATGTACACATTAACAATTCATTTTCTGTGACAGTTGTAGAAATAAATTCATGAAGGTGAAGAGGACTCACCTGGGATTTTCATAGCATTTTTCTTTCCAAGTTGGGTAATTACGTATTCCAAATGGGATTAGTGTTTGGGAAGAGCCAGATGTCCGCCTCCTCAGTGGGACACAAGAGAGAGAGCTTAACTTGTTATTGCTCAGTTTATGAGCCCGTATGTGTGTGCCCTGTGTGTCTCACTGCGTGTGGCTTGTATTCGAAAGACTCCCTGATATGTTCTTGTTCTGTCCTGGAATCTGAGAGGCCCAAGATACACCGTCAGGTCAAGTCTGTCACCAGTGATCATAATGCTGACAGCTAGCGGGAGCCTCACTGGCCAGGCACCTACCTGTGGCAGGCACTGTCCCACCTCTAGGGCACAGTGTGCTACAGTAACAACTTAAGGGAAGAGAGGTTTGTTTGGGGTCAGAATTCCAGGAGTTGAGTCCATGGTCCCCAACTCCAGTGCAGAAATAAAACGACATGGCAGAATTGTAGTGGCAAGTCTTAACTACACAGCCAGCAGGAAGCGCAGAGAGAAGGCAGGAACCAGGGACAAGAACATGTACTTCCAGGTCCATCTCCAGGGTCCCAGCTGCAGCCAGGCCTCACTTTCTAACAGCACCTTCAGCTACGGTACTCATGAATGGGAGAGTTCACAGGGTGCAGCGTCTCTGGGATCTGAACATCTTCCACACACAGGCTTTGGGGGCATTTCAGACCTAAGCCCAACCACCACCTGCCCACATCGACTCACGTTTATTCAGTCACTTATTCTGCACAGCAACATTACCAGGTGGTCGTAGTCAGGAGAAAACAGTGCCAGGATACAACGCTTACCTGTTTGCAAATTGGGAAAAAAATGGGTAAGTGCTGATGTGGACACGCAAGATTTAGACAAACACTGCCTAAATGTGTTTGTCACAGAAGGCGTAAGAAAGGCTACCGTCTCTGAACGCTCAAGTTTTTGTAGACCGCACGTCTAGCTCCATCGCTAAATGTAGCTCGTGATGATTGAATTTTCTGGCGGATACAGATGGCAACATGTTTTTCCATTCTGGCTGGACTAATGTGAACTCAGGTAGCAAGAGGCAGCCCCGCTCCAAAGGACCGCGGAAGGTACAAATGAAAAAATCAGTGACCTCTCCTTTAAAAGGTTATGATTTGTGTATTGGGCAGTCCCCTTTAGGAAGACCGTCTATCAAATCCAAAATCATGGATGTCCAGGTATGAGACTGTAGCCATGTCATCAGATAACAGGGGAAGTATTTGGAGCCACAAACACAGTCCTGGTGGATCTTGGACCTGTCGCTGCTTGGAGGATGGTGGACGCACGATGACACTGGGTTGTCCTCACCACATTCAAGGACAAAACAAAAAAGAAATCATTCTTGAAAATGACTTGTTCTTATTTCCCTGACTTCTTTCCCCAAAGATATTAAATTCTAACACAATGTTATTAACTTTTACTTTACAGTAGATGTCTGATAGGGACATGATTCAGATAAAGCAACCTGAATCAATTTATAATCAAATATCAAAATTGCTAATAACTTTCTTGAAAAGTATGTTTTAGAAACAGTGTAACTTGCTGTGTCATCGCTAAGTTTTTCCTATGCTTTTCTATTATTTTCATAACTGAGGTCGCGTAAAATTCTCTTCAGATTACTAATCAGGAGTATATAGTAAGAAGATGAAATAAATGGACATAGAAGGGCAACATTTAGAGAATGCAGCAACTTTTAAAATGGATTAATTAAGGAATGCTCACCACCGAATTATAGTATGAGTCGGTTAGCCAAGATGGCTCATTAAAGTCCAAATTTTATTATATATTACATGCTTTATGCTTTTCACACAAAGTTATTACACTGCTAGGAGAAGGTGATCTCTAGAAGCGCATTAGACTAATGTTCCTGAAACTCTGGCTAATGCAAGTTTTATTAGATTGCTGTAACCAAAAAAGGTCGCCTAATGATTTGTTCTGATGATGGTTTACTAAAAGGAAAATATAACCAATGAGTTATTGCGAAACGTTTGTCCTTGAAATACCTGGTCTATGTTTCCGAGGTTTAACAAATATCCTATCACCACAAGGAGAGAATTTGGGAAATCAGTTTTTCAGTTTTGTTTTTCCTACATTTTACTGACAGCAGGTGAGTAATCCAGTGCTTGCTTTGTGCCTCGTACTGTGTTAAGCACATCACTTCATTACTACCCTCCATTTCTGTAAAACTCTATGAGGTTATACTCATCCCAGATCTTCAAATGAAGAAGTTGGGCTGAGAGAGGCTCATTATCAAAGTCCTCTGGTTGCTTGGAGGGAAAATTCCAGTTTGACCTTGGGCACCTGGGTCTAGAGCCGTCACGTAACACTGTGCATTGACTCCGACTCCCTGTGGGGAGAGCCATTTGGGAAGGGAAGTAGCACTGATGGGGTTTGCTTCTGCTCTCTTCAGCCATAGTGATATCTGCATGACAGTTTGAAGTGTCAACACTAGGAAAGGAGTCCGGTCATTATGGTTTTGACATCCAGTGTATGGGTTCAAGTCCCCATTGTACCACTAGGTGGCCGTGTCTTGTTGATCCAGTTGTTTAACTGCTTCAGGCTTAGAAAAATAGAGATTAACCTGAATCCTGCTTGAGGTTTAAAATAATACTGAAAACGTGCTGAAAAAGTTTTTGAGAGGAAAGTATTTGGCAGGAAGTTTCCAAGTATACATGGTGTACATGGTTATGAAATAGAATTGAGAGCGCATTTGAAACGTGGACATTTCTCATTCGCTCGACTTCGCACACGAGAATACATCTGATAGAACAAGGTGACATATATGCTAGATATATAACTGGTATCCTTTCTTGAGCTAGACTTTTCTTTAATCAAAACATCAAAGCAGGGAAAACTCCAATTTGCTGATCTCTGAGGTTATTATAGACAATATCTTGCCAGTCACACTCTAGCAGAATTTAGTTTCCCAGCAGGAATTTGATCACCTTCCATCACTGCTACCTTGCTTCAGTTTCATCTTAGCACAAATCGCTTGCTTCCGGCGGCCTGCCCTGCGGTACTCGCGCCGGGCCATGGTTGCGTCGTCTCCCGCCATCCTGTCTCTCCTGTGGGGATTCCTTCCATTTCGCCATTGGTCCTCTCCGAAGTGGATCTTGACATCTAGCAAGAGCCTCACCTGTGGGCGGGTCTCACCTGGTGAGGAAGCCTGTGCCTGTCCTCCGCTCTTGGCACCCCTCCGGGGGCTGCATCTTTGAGCCTTGGTGCTCCCAGCCCCACTCCCAGACTGTGGCTCTTCTTCCTGCCGCAGTCTGGCTGATCTGTTGGAGCCACTTTTTCCAACTCTGACTTTGACTCTAATGACCCTGTCACTCTCAGTGAGATAGGTGACACTGAGGCACAAAATAATTCTTTAAGGTTGCCTCAAGTTGAGTTCCATGCCTCAAGTTTAGGCATGGTGGGTGGCCTCCAGCACTACCACGGGAAGCAGGCGCGCGTGGTGACGTTAACATTCATACAGAAATCAGACTCTGTACATGAAAAAAAGAGCATTTTGTTCATACTTCAAGGCAACCGGAGGGGATGTTGGGGGCCCTTTCTATCAGAATGTCTAGGAATGACTTCCTGTCTGAAAAGCAATTATTGACTATAAGGAATGACCTTTTTCCTGTTTTGTGAAGAATACGCATCAGAAAGTGTGCAACGTGAATGATGGGCATCTAGATGTTTGCCCAGGCACGCCTGTGTCTGTGAACACACGAACACACATGTCTGAGTCTAATGTCTTCTACAGTGAAGCTGTATATTGAATACCAATGACATTTAAATGAATTACAAAAGAGAACCCATTGGGAGTTTCTGAAAACTGCCCAGTTTTCGGGGTTAAATTTTGACAGAGCTACTTCATTCCACTTTTGAAAACACTAAATTTGTTTTATAAATACATTTACCCATATTTAAGTATTTAGAATTATTTTAACATTAAACTCATTTTGTCATTTTCCATTATTTTACAGCATAATTTTCTACTCTGTTTTCTTGACTTTTGTTTAAATCTGCATGCAGTATTCTTTAAATTGCCTTTTCAGACATCACCTTTTCTGAATAAATGTTACACTCTGATATAAGTTAGAATATTTTTACCTTAGGTTCATTAATTTTGAGCCATTATATGCACACAGACCAAAATATTTCTAAATTTCTTCCATTTATTTGGAATTAATTCTCATAGGGGATGCTTGAATAAGTCAAAATCTGTGTATTTGTAGGCACATTTTTAGTCTTTAGCACTTTAAGACTGTTTATCATTGAAATTCAATATTTTCCCTTCAAAATGGATTTCATATAGAACACTTGATTTTTGTCTAGAAAACTTAATGACTTAGACACATTTTTGCTTTCTGAAAAATGTCTGTTTTGTCACTATTAATTTTTCAATCAATTTTATCCTGAAAATCTGATTGATACTTGCTTTTTTTTGTCTTTCATCATCTTTTACATTATTTCTGTCCTTTCCACACTTCTTTTTTTTATTTTTGGAAACAGGGTCTCATTCTCACCATGTCGAGCTTAGTGGTACTGGGGAATTGAACTTGGGTACTTAGCACGTGACGTAGCACTTGCTAGGCAAGCACCTTAACCGCTAAGCCATTCCTCCAGCTCTCACACTTCCCTCATTTTTTCCCCCTGTAGTCTTAAGATATTTCTTTTCCTGGTCCTGGAACCACTGGCTGGATTGTTTATAGGTTAATGTTGCTTTCCAGACTTTGGTAATCAAACTTATATTACATACAGTCTTCAAAAAGTAAATTTGATGCTAGGTCTCTCCTAAGAGTACATGTATTAGATTGTTTTTGTTTTTGAGACAGGGTCTCACGCTATAGTTCAAGCTGGTCCTGAACTCACTACGCAGCATACTGTTACTTTTTAATCTTTGGGTGTCTGCGCCCATATCAAAGACATTATATAATTGCATCTTTTATTTAAAGTGCCTGTTCCTATTAACATCTCTTAGGTACTTTTGAGATTTACTAAAAAAGCTCCTTTTAATATTTACGACTTGTTATTAAGAATATTTCTTTTTGATCTCAACAAGTGACCATATATACAGGTAATTGTTTTAACTGGTAGTGTCTGTAGATTGCCTGTAAGTCTTAAGTATGCTGATTGTTGTGGAGATTTCTCCTATTTTCGTGCCAGGCAAATGCAAGTGTGTGCCGACCCTGGAGCCCACCTGCTGTGGCTGTGGTGGGCCCTCCTGCCCCAGTCTCTAATTTCTCTCCCTCCCTGCCACAGCCACAACCTATGAGCGGTGATATTTGTTAACTGAGCTACTCAGTTAATGAATTCTGCTATGAAGTACCATCCTTCCTTCTTGCAGGAGAGAAGAAGCGAGTTGGTCCACCCCGGGCACAGGAATGCCTCCCTTGTCCAGTTTTGGGTGCGGGCTCTCACCTTTCCTCTAAGCGTCCTCTTGTTTGGTGGTCCTATTTCATTTTCAGTCCTGGAGACTGACCTCAGGGCTCTGCACACGCGAGGCAAGCGAGCGCTCTACTACTGGGTGGCATTTATCTTTTCCTGCGTCATCAAAGGAAAAAGAGAGAACCTTGGAACCGTGGCACTCGTCGGGAGAGCCCAGGATTCAAACCAGCCTGGATGTTGGGGTGCAAAGCTGTCTCAATGAATAAATATGAAGTTAAAAAGATGTGCCAAGCCTTGCTACTTACATACCATTTATAAATGATGAAAACACGCAGGTTGGCCTTGGATCTCAGAGCCAAGAGTACTTTTTTTCATTTTCTCTCTTTTTTTTTTTTTTGAGACAGGGTCTCACTTGGTAGCCCAGGCTGGTCCTGAACTCACTGTTACAGCCCAGGCTAGTCTTGGACTGAAGACAATTCTCCTGCCTCAGCCTGCCAGACGCTGGGATTACGGGCATGTGCCACCTTGCCCAGATTTATGTGGTGTTGGGAAATTGAACCCAGGGCCTTGCACTTAGCTCAAGGGTGTTAGCTGCTGTTCCATTCCTCCAGCCCACGAGCATTTCTTAATAAATACTGTGGAAAGGTTGTTTTTATAAGTGGGATGAAAACTGCTTCTCAAATTCAGCAAAGAGGTGCTGTGAGCAGGGCACTGAGCAGCGAGGCTATAGGGGTGCACCCACTGGGCAGCTCCTGGTAGCCTTCACGCCAGGTCGTCCCGCTGGTTGCTTTTCTCCTGCGCCTCATGTGTTAGACTCCACGGTGCGGCGGCGTTCCTGTTGCACTCACCTGGATTTAGGAGCTTTCTTTGCATCTGCACGTCAGTTCCGATACAGCAGCTGGCGTTCCAGGTTCTAGATGTCTCAGAAGGGCAGGTTGTAAATAGAACTGACTGTGACAGTTGTTGAAAGCATTTCATAATTCTGTAATTCTCACAGACTCGCATAATTAGAACCCCATTATTAATCTGTTTTAACAAGTACACATAGTGAGGAATGCTAAAAAAAACCCCACTATTTCTAAAGCTTTGCTTTATAAGGCAAATTATTTGTCTTACTAAAACAACTGATTTTTCAAGAGAGAATTGTTTACATGTCTTTATTTTTCACCACCACACACCTTGAACTGCGATCTCTTGCAACCTATCCACCAGCACGCTGTAGATGTCAGCAACATGCTCATCTGTTGGTTCATTTCGTCAGTTAAATAGCCATTTAATTCATACTGTCTACACCATGTTGGCCCACGGAGCTATAGAGGTGAAAAGGTCCAGCTGTTGTTCTCAAGAGCAGCTCCAAGCCCACGGCCGACGTTGGGATGACTTGTTGCACCTGCCGTACAGCGGGAGGGTCGGCAGCAGGGCTGGCAGGCAGGCGGGCAGGTTCCTGGGAGGCCGACTGCGGTCTGCGTGGATGACGTTGCCTGGATCTGGAAGTGTGAAGGGTGGAAGGAGAGATGAGCTGTGTAGGGTGGGGAAGGTCATCTCAGAAACACAAGGAGTAGTGTGGGTGTGACACACCAGCGGTTGGCGGCGAGGCTCCAGCAGGACAAAATAGAGTCCGCACTATAGGTTCTACAGAGCTAGAACTTTCTTGGACACAGTAGCTGAATGCTCTTGCTGGGCACAGACGCTTTTAAGACTTGCATGAGTGTTATGAAGAGGATTGTAATTTCTCTTCGTAATACTGTAATTGATGTGGTGCAATTACTCGCGACAAACGTAGTACGTCCAACTCTTGGCATAGTTTCCGCGCCGTAGAGGTCATGGCAGATTAAGTGGCTCAGGTCCATGTGGCTGTGGCAGTATAATCTTCCACCCAAAAAGATGATATTTTGACCTCTTGAGGGACCTTTACTAAGAGGAAATGTGCTGACGCTTCAATCAGCTAGCTGCATCCTGAGCTCGTGGGAGGAAGGTCCGGTGTTTGACTTTCACCTCCAAACTACCATACTGCTGTCAATACGGCCACTAATAAATATGCGACAATGAGCAGGACAAGAGAAAATGGAGTGGGAATCCTAGGACCCTGGTTTCGGGGACTTGCTTTTCTCTGCATATTTTATTTCCTATTCATCAGAAAGCCCTGTCCCTTCTGTTAGCACAGCATTTGTTTTTGACCCATGGTTTATGGATGTTACTAACGAGCTGCTAATTAGCTGCCAACTCCTGGGCAATTTAGGAGGAGGAGGCAGAGGAGCCTTGCTCAAAGACTTTGCCTCAGTGATGTGGCCTGTTTGTTTTACAGGTGGACAGTCCTGTAGAACAGAAATCATATACATAGAGTCATCACAGGCTCCCTGGGTGTGCCCTGGACTAGAGCCTGACTTCATCAAGGATCCCTGATGTAATTCCATGGGAATATTCTTTCCCTGGTATAGAGGCAGGATTTAGTGAAGGAGATCGCTTCTCAGGAGAAAAGTTTGCACAACCCACAATAGACCTTGGGTTGCTTGAAAACTTTGCTTTGCTGTTTCGTAATTTTGCCGTCTTGACTTACATTCCTCATTGCTTACAGGGGAATGCTGTTGGCCCGGAAGGGATTTTGTTGCTGGTGCAGGGTCCGTTGACAGGGAAGATGCTACAGTGACGGGGCAGTTTGAGTTGTCCTCGATCGCGTATTTGACTCCTTTATTAGCTCAGTAACGGAAGCAGGATGCATGTTTTTCTCAGAGAATTTCCTTCAGCGTTTCCAGCTTGGTTTTTGAAGTTCTCTGCTCTGAAACTGCTAAATCTCCTTTATTCAATCTGTGCCATTTTCACCTACAAAGCATGTACCCCATTATTTATCAAAGTCTTAAGTCAATTTTGTAATCTTGGTTGAGGGATTGATTCAACCAGATCCCCTTTATCACGATTGCTTGGTCGCTTTGCCTTATTTGCGACAGATGGTTGTTTATTCAGGGCACTCACAAGGTTAAAAGTAGATGGAGGCCATGGGAGTGAGGTGGCAGGCCGCTCCTGGCACACCATTCTGCACTGTGTGCCCCTTCTTCTAGGCCAGGCCACGTTCGTGTTTGACCGGTGAACTAGAAACCAGAGGTCGCACATCATCTCATGCTTGGGACGAGAGTTTTCTCACCACCTCCCTTCTCCTGCCTGGACAGTGGAGGGGGCTGCCCTTTCCAGATGGCGAGGCTAAAAGGTGACACAACCACTTGGAGGTCTTCTACTGCATTTTTCCCAAATCAGGATTAGCCATTCTCCAGTGGACTTGCCCTAGGCAGGAGCAAGGTGTATTTATTATGTTAAGTTACTGCATCATAACCTCATCTGTTCAAGTTAACACCTTCCTGAAAGTGTCTATTTCTCTTAGAAAGCAAGGTTTCCTCCACCAGTTTTGACACCTGCATCAGGGTTAAGAGCAGAGCAGCTAGTATTCATGGAACTCCAAATATTTTGACAAATACATAAACCAGTGAAAAACCTATGTCAAAAATAAACTTAAATTATTGTGAGATCATAGGATGGGGTTTTTTTTTGCTTGCATATTTTTCTAAAAACCCACAAGAATTTTAAACTTTTCTAAAGTATTTCCTTCATGCTACTCATTGCCATAAACTCTTATGATACTCCTTATTTTTTGGAAATTCAGATCCTGTCCCAGATTCAAGAAGTTAAAACTCCTAGGAACACTAACAATTTAGCTGCCTGGAAAGTACCTCAGGGTGGTCTGGCCAGGAAAGTTTGAAAATCAGTTCACAGTGGGTTAGAGATGAGGGCTGGAGTTTGATAAATGAATCTCTGACATGAAATCATCTTGTACAGACAGTCTGTGAAGGCAATGCTAATCACGGTACGCAAGCTTGGATATTTACCAATCAGGAAGTACTTGAACTCTTCTGTGTGAAAACACACTTGAACATACACAAGCATGTCATTAACATATTGAAAGAAAGTGTACTTTTCTATACATGCCCTCTTTTCACTATTTGTGATTAAATAATAATGCAGTTGCCTTGTTTATGAATGAGGAAATGTAGATTCTCATAGGTTATTTATTTTGTTTCTTGTTCACTCAACTGAGAGGTGGTACTTTGTGGAGACCTAAGGGCGAGCAGGAATAAAGGAGAATGTTGGGGAAAACATCATCTACGTGCCAAAATCTTTAGTTTTGTTCTTTGACGTATTTTTGCATTGGTTAATTCTCTTTATTCGTTGCCACCATGTGTCAGGAACACAGAAGGAGTCCTGGAGATGGGTCGCAGCCCCGAGTTCAGGTCATGGTTCTGGGATTGTCGCCTCACATCTGTGTCTCTGCTCCTCTGGAGGGAAAGTGGTGATTATACTTCATAGGTTGCTTGAAGATCCATGTGGAATAATTGGCTGGCACTCAGGAGAACCCTGACACAGAAGAAATATCCAGACTTATATTTTATGAGCAGGCTCTCGCAGTCTGTCTTCTATCCCATGGGGAAATAAGAAACACAGGTATAATGTCTTACCATTTTGTACTTTCACACTCATAACTTGCACATGTCTGTTTGACCAGGAAGGATGCCCAGTGGTTTTCAAATTTTAGGATGTATCAAGCAAACCTGTAACCTGGCCCACAGGGAGGCTGATGGAGGTAGACTGCAAGTTCAAAAGTTCTAAGCCCAGCCTGGAAAAGGTGGCAAGTCAGGGAGTCCCTGTCTCAAAATTAAGGTGCTGAGTTCAATATCCAGGTCCATAAATTGCATGTGTGTGTGCATGTGTATGTGTGTGTACATTGGAAGGAAGGTCACTTGAAGGCTTTTTGAATCATGAATTTCTGGGCCCCATCCTCCGTATTTCTAATTCCGTGGGTCTGAATGACACCAGCTCTACTGATGGAAACCCCCCTCTTGGGACAGAATGGAAAATTAAATCCAATCGTGGAGGGCCTGGAAGGGAAGTGTAAGGAACCGGGCTGTTCCATCGGGGAAACCGACTGTGACAGAAGACAGAGCAATCGAAGTCGTGCTCACGATGTATCAGCATTTTCTGCAGGCAGTTGTTGGTCAGTCTCAGCCGTGGTTGTAAGCCTCTCCCTTCACCCTCTCAGCAAGCCGTGTCCTTGTTCCCCACCTTTCCATGACCCTGTGTCAATATCTGTGTGACGTGGTATCTTTCCGTCCTTACAGCAATCATTAAGTTCTCTAGAATCAGAATCAGCGGGTGGCTGTTAACATGCAGATTTTCCAGCCACGCTGGTGAATTTGAGCGCGCAGCCCTGGCAGAGAGCCCAGAGCTCCTGGGTCCCACACATTAATAGGATGTGAGGGATTCATGCCCCACACCTGGGAAATGATTTTTGCCCAGTTCTGCCTGCAGTGGAAGCAAAAATGATGATTGCTTTTCTTTTCTTTTTTAGAATGTGATTTTTACTTTTAGGTGACCTTTTGGTCCAGTCGGGTACATTTCATTAGAATGTGCTCAGTCTACCTCTTTTTCCAATCTCAGCATTTGGTATAAGGCAATTGTGGAAAAGTGACTTGAAATCAAGTTAACCCCAAGCTCAGCCATATTAATTTAAGGAGAGTTTAGTAAACAGCTTTTGCTTTCTGTACTTCAGTGATCGATTTCAACACCTGCTTCTCCTTCCAGATGGAGTTAATTAACATTAAAATTATTGCCTATAGCAGAGACAATTTTTGATCAGTCCCAACCCTCCACCTGCATTCATATTTCTATACTTTCGGGAATGAAAACAAGGGTAATCTTTACAAGATGGAAATTTATCACTGAGCTATTTAGAGATCTGCACACAGCTCATTCATGGATGAAACCAGGTATGTATGAAGTGGGAGCTGTTTGGGTCACTTTGACACATATGATCTAATGTTTACCATATGATCTAGTGTTTACCATGCTTTTATTATTAAGAGATGATGAGAAGTTTTACAAAATTGGAATTTTTTCAGTTAGTTATAGAGCCAGAAAGTGAATCTCTGCTTAAAGAGCCCATATTCTCCCCACTGTAATGACTGGAGGTCTTAAATGCACTGATTCCCCCATGCTCAATGTAGGGGGGATGTACCATAACCATACACTAATAAAATATAAAATCCTAGGATATTGGAGGTGAAATACTGGGTTTGTGGTAGGGTATCTTGAGGTTGATTTTACATTTTAAAATATAGGGGTCATGAATATGATCAAAATACTTTGTATACATTGACCCCCCACAACCACCAAAGAACATGTAACATAGAACATGAAGTCAGGCGGTGATAGGATGATTAGAATGTGTCTTGCACATGTACAAATCTGCCAAAATGAAACCTGACCTGAGATGTGAGAGGGGAAATAGACATGATGCACACATTTAGATAGCTAACTGAAACATAAATGACACCCCCAGTGTGGGGTGTGCACAAATCCCTGTTCCGTTATCAGAGTTTTCTAAGTGCAAGATGAACTTGTGTGTCAGACCCTGGGCTGTGGTTTGGAGCAGAAAGGTTCTATGAAATCACTACAATACAGATTAATAAGCACAATACTGATATATAGAAAAGATAATTGTGAGTTCAGAAAGGAATATTTGGTGTGGAAGTATTATGTTAGACACAAGTTCTTCTTGGTTCTCATTCGGTCTTTCCACAGCCTTTAACTTAAGACATTTTCCTGACTTAGAGATGTTCTTTTGTTAATGGTTGTTTTACACATAAGTTTGGAGAAGCTACTTATCCAACTTTTTTCTCCAAATCAATTTTACAGTTATGGTCCAATTTATTTTAATATTACAGCCCAAGAAGCATATAAGAGTGAAGACTTCAAACACCCATGATTGATGAGTGTTTGTGAATAACCAACATATTTAAAATATTGTCCACATCTTCTGGAAAAGATATTAAAGTCTTTCTTTAGATCAAATGATGACTTCTTCAGCAACCCTTGCTTGGTGATTGGAACTAAAAGAGAATGTAGTCAAATGCTATTCTAAGGGTGATGTATGATAGATTCGATGTGTGGTATACCCTGTGGACACATGTATACACAGAAACACACATCACAGACAGGAAGCATTATTTGTATTAGTTGTATTCTATGGAGTTGCTATTAATGATGATAACCAAATACTAAATAGTTGTGTCTATAGGAAACTCCATTAGAGTTCTGCCAGGTCCCCACTTAGATGATGTTGCCAACTGATCAGCATATAATCCTGTTCTATGTGTGAGAAAACTATAATATAAATGGAGTGATCAGAGAGCATGGTAAATGGCTTAAATTGTTAAATACATTTTCCCATGAGGCCCCTCAAAATGCTCCCCCTCACTTCAAACACTTATCCCATCATTCTTGCTACTTTCTGAAGCCGTGCAAGAAGTCTTTCACTGTCCTGTCATGGCTGCTTCAACTTCTCATGGTCATTTTGACTTTGGGGAAAAGCTGGACGTCTCACAGTGCCAGGTCTGGTGAATAAGGTGGACGAAGACACGCCGTCATGATTTTATAAGCCTGCTTTTCTGATGGGTGGCACTCAGCAGCTGAATTCACCATAGTTATCAATATTCCCCATGAAGACACAAAACAGGATTTCCAGAGGTGCTTCAGAAAGTAGCAAGAATGGCGGATGAGTGTGTTCACAGTATGGGGACGTGAGGAGGATGTCCTGAGAGGTCTTCACAGCAGCGTGTGTTCTGCTGCAGTCATACCTTGGTGTATTGACTCGATCACATAGAACCTCATAGTAAACAGTCCTGTAACTGGTGCTCGGACGAAGCTTATGAAACAAGTGAGTGTTCTCCCTAAGGCATATAGAAGAAGTTTAGACACACCAGGCGTGATTTCAGTACCATACTTTGGGAGCATTTTAAAGAATATAGTCATCTATAGAAAACCACAAAACACAAAAATATGGCACCAAGTAGATAGTGAAAGGCCACTGATTGGTAGCAGCACCCAGAACACAGAGAGTCACGTGTAGCTGCCTCTGTCCCTATCCACAGATGACCAAAAAAGGGCCTCCAGTGCTCATTCATGTTCAGGTCACAGGGAATTTTAGCTGGGTTTCACATTCACAAATAAATCCAGGCTCCCTAAATTTTGAGGGAAAAATATATAACTTTAAATATTTTTATTATAATCGTAGATCTAGAAACAGTAATGTAAATCCCAACACTGCAAAAAGTTGGATGCTTTTCTTCCAATATAATCCCTTTGGCAAGAATGGTTGAATGCAACTCATCACCCCGATGCCTTT
Source organism: Ctenodactylus gundi (assembly GCA_004027205.1). NCBI lineage: Eukaryota > Metazoa > Chordata > Mammalia > Rodentia > Ctenodactylidae > Ctenodactylus > Ctenodactylus gundi. The sequence goes on along the minus strand of PVKB01004918.1, from coordinate 43,152 downwards.
GTACAGAGGCATTTCTCCCATACTCAAGCCTCTAACTCAATTACCAGCTTGCAATTCCATTTGAAACCTGTTAGCACTCACCAAATTCTCTGAGGCCCCCTGTATCTTTGAAATTAAATCTCTTAGGATGGTACTTCGGTTCTTTTTGTTTTTCTTTTGTCATTGTGACTCAATACTCACAGCTTATGGGAGGAAAGATTCCTGAAGGTCTCAGTCCATTCCTGGCCAGCAACGGTAGAAGCACATAGCAGGAGGAAGAGCAGGAGACGAGCTGTTCACGGCAGGCGGAGGTGAAGCCATGTGAGGGAGGAAGGGTGAGGCTAGCGTATCTGCTTCCAGGTCAGGGAAGGGTGAGGCTAGCGTATCTGCTTCCAGGTCATGTCCCATTGATCTTCCCCTTCCAGGTTGAGCCCGAGCGATTGGCCCCTTCCTCCCGCCACCTGCTACATCTTATCCCCTACCCTGTGCCTCTGAACTCCTTATTCTGCTCTTTTTAACTCTTCTTCAGCCTAAGGCTTGTACTCTTACAACAGATCATATCATTATTGGAGATTGTTACTGTTTATTGTCCATTTTCATTGTTACAAAGAAAATTCGAGGTGCAATTTTTAGTCTAAGTAGTGTGTTTGCCTAAAACACAGCAATCACTCAACAAATAAATGTTGAACTAGTGGGCAGATTTTCCATGGCCAGCAGCATTTTGTTATTGGAATCATAAACCTTGGTAAAGGCCAGCGGGAGCTGGCGATGAGTCCAGGGTCTAAATCTCTACCTTCACGACTTTGAGCAAGTTGGTGGTTAAGAGACACGAATTTCTCCAGTGGTGAGCAGACCATTGAGGTCACATGCCTCAACACTCTCCATAGACATTTTGACAGTTAGTTCATGGACGTCTCCATACCTGGCTGCGGGAGTGAAGCCACAAATTAGGAATGAAGAGAAATAAAGACCGTGTGTGGTTTCTGACAACATGGGGTCCCATTTCATTTTCTGGATCCCTCTAGAACTTTTCTCGCAATGGGCAAGCGTCTTTCCACCCTCCACCTGCAACCAGGTATTCTCCCTTTGTTGCGAGGTGTGACCCAAGCACTTCCCTCCTTGCTGGCGTTCACTGTGGCAGGGGCGCAAGGGAACTGAGTTATTAGCCAGATCCCAGGTGGCTGAGAAAGGCCAGGCTTAGCTGCTCCAGTTCCTTGGCCAGAATTAGAGGTGGGCATGGGAGATAACTGAGTTAGTTACACGAAGGAGCCCAACAGGAAATCCAATTTTAGTGTGTGTTAAATATACTTCTCTAAGACACCTCTGTTGAGAGGTGTTATTTAATTATAATAAAGGTAAAAGTGCTTTCCAAGCCAAGGCAGCCTTCATACCAGGCAGCTATGTTAATGTACCTCTAAACATACGATTTTTACATGAATCGTGAAGTATTCAGTTTTCTATTTCACCCTGTTAGTTATTTTTTTTTTTTCTTCCACTGTGGTTTTTCCCTGGAGATGGTGCAGAGATGTAAACTGGCTGGTAAGTGAAGCCATGGCTCTTAAGATGGTTTTGAAAGTAGGACTCATACACTCTGGTGCCCTGGTTCTCCAAGATAGGAACTAAGGGCTGTGATTTACAGGGGGCTGGAATTTCCTGCTGCTGCAAACAGAGTACCTAGAGGAAGACTTTATTTTTGGGTAATCCTCAGTGAATGATACTGATGATTAGGTAGTTCAAGCTGCAACCTAGGAGAAGATACCTGAATTACACTGTTTTGGTAAGACATTGTGTCGTCATGGATTGTATATTTTTAAAAAAACAGGGTATGGATGAAGAAAGAAAAAAGACAGAGCAGCTAACTTGAGAGAAACAATGAACTATGAATTTCTGTAATAGTAATTTCTGTAAACAATATATTTGCTTAGATTTTTTAAAAAAATCTTTGTATTCGAAAGAAAGCATTTCTAAAATTCATTCTTATATATGGCTTAGAAATATAAAAATAGCTCATTCTTACTCTAACATTTGAATGGATAGTTTCTTTATGCACCAAAGTAATGAATCTGTCAAAAAATATTCATGGTATTGTAATTGCTCACTTATTTAAAAATGACCCAGCTATTGTGTCTTCTGATGAACTTTTTCCTTAGTTAATTAGAAGTTTGACTAGAGTGTGTTAATTTTATCTCGCTGCTGATTTTAAGAAGTCGTTTCTGACATTTAATGATGTTAGTGTCAGTGCTATTTTCTGTTAATTATGACACAGTTACATACTTACATGAAACCGTAATTATTGCAAAATCACAGGTTTCACCATGAACTTAGCAAAATCTGGTGGCTGAGTTTCTTGTTACTGTTTGGCTACAGAATAATTTCAGTGTTGTGTGGAAGCTCCCAAGGACCGACCTAACAGAGTTGAGCATCAGTACCACAGCCGGGACTGAACTCTGAGCGCACACAGCCTCAGGGGGTCGTCTGAGAGGTGGTTTTGATGTTGGTCCTTCTCTGTAGAAGAGTGCAGCACTTCAGTAATGCAAAACATCTAGTGAATGTTGATGGAAATTCAACTATATAACTTTAAAATTGTGATTTTAAAATATGACTTGTATCCTACATTTTGTTGTTCAGGACAAATGGCAATAGGCATTTGATTGCTATCCCTTACTAATCCAAGAAGAAATATCCTGGTAGTAGAAATAGTGTTGCACTCACCTTATGTCACCTGTGTAGAAAACATTCTTCTGAATGTATTTGCTCCTTTAAGTGGGTGCTGTCTGATAGGCAGTGTTTCTGGAGAGAACCGAGATACAGGACATGGCAGAAGATGGAGTAAAGGGATTCGTAAAATTTAAGTCAAGCAAAAACCCATCACTAATGGGCCCTTGTGGTGAGACTGAGCAATCACTGAGTCTGTAACATTTAATCATTCCTAAGTAGTGCGTTGATTTTCAGTCCCCCACCCTGTATATCTAAGGGACGATTGTATTAGCCCTCTATTTCCTTTAACAAGATTTTATGAGATGTCTGTGACCCACACAAACCTAACTCTTAAATCAGGAAAAACACAAATGACTCACCTGTGGTACTGCAGGAGAAGTATGAGACAGATTAGTATATAAGACCCAAGAAAATCTTAGCAGCTGATAATACGGCACCTTTAATTTTCAGGTGCAAGCACTTGATGTCTGAAGAGTTACTATATGATGAATTCAAATTTCAAGAATTGTTTGACCGAAGGTTTGTTCCCGGGCCTCAAATTATTCCCGCATTTAATAGAATAATGTCCAGCTTGATGGTGTTCCTTTTGACTGATAAATATACACATCCCCATAAACAAGGAAATCATTTATCTGCAGAAATTTGTTAACATTTTCTAAGGTGAAAATGTGGGAAAAGAGGGATGAAAAAAGTGATACCACTATTTTTTTCACATGACCCAGCCACAATCACAGACTTTTCTGGCTTCCTTAGAATTTTCTCTCTATTGTGATTCAAAATGAGTTATATAGGAACTGGGCATGGGCCGAGATGATGTACCCTTGTCCCCAGGAAATAGTGTCACTGTGGACAGCACTGGTGGAGGCCCACGCTCTTCCCGTGGTGATGGTCCCTGCCGCCGTAGTCACAGGGCGGGGTGCTGGGGCGCGTTGACTTCACTGTTTGGGAAGGAGCGGTATCTCTGAGGAGCATTGTTATGAGTGACCCAGGTCAAGGGATAGAAAGAACGTTCTGAATAAATGGAGTATTGTGTAAAAGGGCCTTTAGTAGTAAAACGCATTGGAAAATATAACTCAGCATTTTGGTCTATGTTGTAAGACTAAAGAGAAGTGAGTGAGTGAGTGTGTGTGTGTGTGTGTGTGTTAGGATGATGGATGGAAGGATAGATAGGCAGAGAGTTAAACAAAATTTGCTGGGCCTAGTGTTGCAGGCCTGGCAATCTCAGCACTCAGAGGCTGAGGCAGGATAATACCAGTTCGTGTACTGCCTAGGTAATTTACTGAAATACATGTTATGGTTTGGATTAGGAAGACACTGTTTCACAATCACAAAAACAAAAATTGTGCTAGAGATGTAGCTTAGTGTGAAGACCCGGGACATGGTTCCCCGTACCACTGCGTGGTGGGGAGGGGAAGAGACTTAGTCACCGGGCCCTTTCTAGGGCTACCGACTCTGAAGGATGATTTCCCTGCCGTCACATGATTTCGCGTGCTTTCATAAGGGGCAGAGTCCTGGCAAACTTTCATTTAAGCAGCGGCACTTTCATCGGGGCCACTGAGTGATTATCTCATTGATTTATGGCACGCTGACTCACGTGAAACACATTTTAGCCACGCTATAAATGCTTGTTGACCGGCTGGACCCGCAAACGTTTGAAAGTATAAGGTAAAGCCACTTCGCCAACAGGGCGCTAAGTGGATCTAGTGTGAATCGTGAGGCCCCGAGCGGCTGGCGAAGGCCTGCGATAGGCCACACGTGCCCCTTCCCCGGCTTACTGTGGGACTCAGGGCTCCGGGAGACCAGACCCACTGTGCTGAGGGGGACCGTGGGCCAGATCCGCCCTGACTTTTCTCTGTTTTTACCGCGTCACAGAGCTTGCCGTGCTCAGGGCGACCCTCGGGGCAAGCAGTTGCAGCTGGGGAAGGTCCCGGGAGCGGCCTGCAGGTGTGCCGGCTTGACTGGAGGGCCCGGGCGCGGGGAGGGCGCCCACAGGCCCGCGTGGGCTGAGCGCAGCCGGGAGAAGAAACACTGTTGCCGCTTCTTGCTTAAAAAAGCGCTGCCCGGGCTTGACCCCGGCTCGCCTCCTTGGCGCAGGTGTCCGAGATTCGCATCCGCCTTCCCGGACTTGTTGCGCCGCCGTCCGCAGCCTGGAACCCGCGGCCCTGGCCCAGAAGCTGCAGGCCCCGCCGGCTGACCCACGTGCGCGCGGCGCCTGGGGACTCTTCCCACGTGTGAGTCGTGGGAACACAGTCCCTTGTGCCTGTGAGTTCGGCGCGCTCGGCCTCTGGGGGCTCAGGCTCGGGGCGAGCCCTGTGCGCGCAGGCTGTATCTGCGTCCTGGAGCAGACGCTCGCGTCCCTCTCGGAATGCCACTGGGTCGCAGGACACGCCGGGGAATCGGACAGTGCTGCGGGAACTGCAGCCCGGACACCCGAGTCGGCGTCCTTGTAGGTAGGGGTGTCTCGTGTGTGTGTGTGTGTGTGTGTGTGTGTGTGTGTGTTTGATTTTGAGACAGGGTCTCTCTAATGTGCTCAAGATGAGCCCGAATTTGCCATTCTCCGGCCTCAGCCTCTCAGAGGGCTGAGATGACGGCCGTGCAGCGGGCCTGGCTTGGTTTTCTTAATTTCTGTCAGAATAAGGTTGTAGAGCAGGTTGAAGAATGCGCCTCCCCCAACCAAGATGTCTGCAGCTTGGGGCTTGCAACCTGCGCCTGTCGCCTTTCGTCCGTAAAGGGACACGGGGTGCGCAGGCAGTGGTGACGGGAGGCTGCGAGAGGGTCGCAGCCCATGAAGTCGCTGAGCAGAGGGGAGAGAAACAGCGACCCGTGACCCCAAGGCAAGGTGCCCCTTGTTGGGTGCCTGCTCAGAGCCAACGCGCTATTTAATTTCTTTCCCATTGTTTTCACCTGATTCGCAAGGCACCGTTTCCCAGTCCGTACGTGGGAGCCTCCCACAGGTGGTGAGAGGCTCCCCGGAGAACCGAAGCCTCGGCTTCCCCGGCGATCGCAGGGAACGTGAGCCAGCTTGCCAAGTCTGAGATGCCAACGTGGGGCGGCGGGGCCGGGGGGCCTGGCGCCCTGACCGTGAGTTACATCCCCAGCCCGTTTCGGGCTTGTTTGGTTTTTGAGACAGGTTCGTGCCAGGGTGTTAAAGTGGTCAGGCTGGGCTCAAATTTGCGACCCTCCTGCCTCTGCCTTCCAGAGGGCTGAATGACAGGATGAACGCGGGCTCACGTGACAGCTGGAGAGCGTGGAGTTTATGACGTGTAGCGGGGGACAGACAGGTGCAGAGCCGGCACAAGTAGGCCCGGCCTAGAAGGGAGGCCCGGATCGGCGGTGTGTCTGCAGCCGGGCAGGGTGATGGAGTTGGCAGCGAGAGGTGCCAGGCCAGGGGACGCTTGAGCAGCTCCCTAACCCTGCAGCGCACCAAGAAACAGAACAGTGGTGACCGCAGCGGTGTCTGGACAGACGCAGAAAATAAACAGCAAACGCTACGGGGCAGGAGGGGAGTGAAAATGGAAAGTGGGATGCCCGGGGTCTAAACGGGCAGCTTGTGGGCCCTGTGTAGACAGGGTTGGAAGTGGACAGAGCAGAGAGTAGCAGGAGGCCGGAAGGGCCCGGCAGGCCGGCAGAGGTGCCCTGCCACAGGGCACTTGCACAGTCACCCAGGGACGTAAACGGGAGCCGAGCAGATCTGCTGTTCCCGTTTCAGGCGCAGCCATTGGCGAGGCAGAGACTGCGGGGAGCCCGTGCGCGATGGCCGTGCTGGAGGCTGTTTACCCTAATTAAGGGTGACTGCGAATCCAGAGTTGTTAAACATGTTGATAATATTAAAAATTGCTTTAAAAATGTGTGAGCAGGAATTTAAGGTATTTGAAAGTCTATGGCTTGCATATTTTATCAGTTTTGAATTTAAACAACATGGGTAAAAGTGTTATTTACATACAGAGTCTTTGCACGCATGAGTGTGTGCTGGAGCCGGCTGCGACTTCGGGTTTTAAAGTCCTTGTGCTCAGATAATCAGCACAGGGAGAAATCATCCACGGGGAGAAACACGATGTTTAGTTTCATAGCCTCCTTCTAAGCTCTGTACAGGCCTATCTTGCAAAAACAATTAGCGCGTTCAGTATGGAAAGTGACGGAGCAGCCTCTGCAGCAGTGGTGACTGAGGAAGGGCTTGAAAGAAATGCTGGGACCGGAGCTAAAAAATATTTAAGTTAAAACCTGATCTAATATATGAGGTCATGAAAAATTGTTGTGTGTGTGTGTGTATTTCTGAGGCTGGAATCCAGGGCCTTCACAGAGAGATATATGCCCAGCCCCCCTTGTGTGTAAATTTTATTTTAGGTTTGAGATGGGGTCTCTCTGAGTTACTAAATTACTCAGCTTCGGCTCCAACTTAGCGTCCTCCCGCCTCTGCTTCTCAGAGAGTTAAGATGATAGACCTGGACAGGAGTCATTCTGTGGCTCATGAGCCCCAAATTGAGAGCTGTAGAGTTGGTGAAGAGACACCCGAGAGCCCCTGGGGTAGGAGGCCCGAGGCGTTCGCCGGCAGGCTGCAGAGTGAGGCTGCTGCCTCCTTAGGAAGACACGGGCAGGAATGACTTTCCTGCTTGAGCTCAGCAGCTCTTTGTGCCAAGGCGGCCAAGCCCAGGCCTGCGGGGGCTCTGAGGGCCCTGTCAGTGGTTCCTTGTTGGCAAGCCTGAAGACTGTGCGGGATGTGGGCTTTTCTGTCCTCTTTGGCGGTGGTTGTAACTATGGAAGCTCTGGGAAGTTCGGATGCGTGTGTGTCTCCGGGGAACGTGGCACCATACTGCTGAGGTCACTAGGGCCCCACAGTCTGTGGCTCTAGCTGACAGCACCCTGGGTGTAGACCTGCAGAGAGCAGTGGTGAGGGCCCAGCACGCGGGACGCAGGGGCCCTGACACAGGGAAGCAGGGAGGCTGGAGAAACGACCCAGGTCAGAGGTGCGGAGAGCGGATCAGCGCGCTGAGAGGCGCCTGCAGGCTGAGTTAGGTGCAACGCAGTTGTTGGATTGGATGCCAGCGTCAGGGGTTGGCCAGCTCCTGTGGTGAAGGGTGGGGTTGGTGCCTTGTGCTGGGGACCACTGGGGTGCATGTGAGAGTACGCCCGATCCAGGAAGCCTGGCTGATCAACACTGTTGCGGGGCAATCTCTGGTGCTATTTCATGTCCTTGTTTCTTCTGTCTTGTGGCATCTGGCAACAACAGGGAGCGCCCACGCCCTACTGCTTGCGACTACCGAGCTCACCCCTGAGCTGCCATTACGTATGTAATTACAGAGGAATAAATTCACCAGGGCTGTGTGCTGCGTGGTGTGTGTGTGTGTGTGTGTGTGTTTGTGTGTGTGTGTGTGTGTGTGTGTGTGTGGTGGGTGTTTCAAATACATTAACAGATCCTTTCTGTATATATAATAAGCATAAGATTTGGGGAGTTAGGAATGAAGGCGCTAAACACAGGTTGCTTCAGCTCCAGGACTCAGTAATTGTTTAATTCTCGGTTCCTTAACTCTCCCCTTCAGTTTCTTCCTCAGTAATTTTTGAAACAGCAACTGGTAGTCAGCGTCTTGGCCACGTGCTGATGAGTTGGCTCCGCCCCTGGAGAGTGACTGGAGAACACTAGCAGTCAGGGAACGTGGCCTGTCCACGGACTGGGAGGAAACCCCCACGTGAAACACATTTAGAAACTGTTGGGTGGAAAGATCTTTTCTTTGTTATAATTGCAAAGCGCTGTGCACTTGCGCGGGTGTACGTGATCATTTTCCCTTTTAGATAGTTAGGTGTTGAGCGTATTTCATGGGAAAAACGGTTAACTTGGAGCAGCAAAGTGCTCATGCTTGCTAAGTGTTCCTGGGCTTCGTGAACATGTAAGTGTGCAAGGGGATGAGGGGTAGAAGAAGATAAGCCAGCTCTGACGACACAGGCTTATAGTCCAGCACTCTGGGAGGGCTGAGGCAAGAGAGCCGCAGGTTCAAGGCCAGCCAGGCCAACGTAGAGATTTAATGAGACCCTGTTTCAAAATCAGAAGAGTAGCCTGGAGACTTAGCTCGGTGTGGGAAGCCTGGGCTTGCTCCATCCCCAGCACAGAAAGAGAAACAAGCAGTGTGTGTCAGGTGAAGGCCATTATTGGGCAGCCTCTAGTGGCCCCTGAAGGACACTGTCCATGAAGCCTGTGTCGCTCCCAGTGCTGTTTGGTGTAGGGTTTCTCTCTCTCGCTTTGTTCACAATGTGGTGCCTGCCGAGTCTCTCAGCATATGACAAGTGTGATACACAGTGGCCCCATTTCTCTACGAGGGATAGAAGTCTCTGGTCACCCAGCCAACCTTCAGGCTCGCCCTGCAGGCTGCCCGTCCCTGAGCCTGGGGAGCGACCAGCAGTTTCCGCCCGCTGAGGAATCTCTGCTACTCCCCGGGAAAGGGAAACTTGGGAGAAATGTCTGATGTGCTTTGGAAAGTCTTCCCTGCAGTCCTCCCTCCCGAGTGCACGAGAGGGTCTGTGCAGCAGCGAGGTGAGCCTCCAGGGGCTGCAGGAGGATGGGTCTACCTCTGCAGCCATGGGCGGCTCGGTGTGGGTGGGGAACAGGAGCCTTGCCCAGGAAGCAGCCTCTATGCTGTGAATGCAGAGGCCTTTGAAGCTGGCCTGTGCGGGCTCAGGCCATTCCTGTGACCAATAGGACATTTTCTGCTTCTGAGCAATGCTAATGTCCCATGCCAATCTTTGAGTCGTTCTGGTAAATTTAGGATGAGTTGCTAGAATATTGAGCTTAGGATAAAATAATGTGTCAAAAGCATTTCTAAGCTGGTTGGAAACAGCTGACATTTGATCTCTGTCAGTTGCTACCCCAGGCCCTAATAAGTTATGAGTTTCATTTTTAAAGGAAAGTAACTGGGGACCCTGAGTGGTTGGACAATTTGCCCCAAGTTATAATGCCGATTTATGTCTTAAGCTCATGCACATCTTCATGTGGCATGGGTGTCCTGTAACGCACCTAGCGTCTTCTCAAATGACCTCTTTTGAGGTACTGGAGGTTGAGCCTAGACCTTACATGCTAAGCTATGTCCCCAGTATGTTTTTGTCATATTTGTTTCAGATACTGAGGCAGGGCCATGCTAAGTCGACCAGTGTCGGCTACAACTTAGGACCCTCCTGCCTTAGCCTCCCAGGGTGCCGGGGTTCCAGGCCTGTGGCGCTGGCCCCAGCTTCAGACGTCCTTACAGGGGCACACGAGAGACGTGTCATTCGCAGCAGCTGTGTGGTTTGTGAAGATTCCCACTGGGCTGTCTGATGCAGTCCTTGATCACAATCACACTGTGGCTGGAGGAAGAGAGCAGGCGAATCATTTCCAAGTTCAAACACCCTCCCTCTTTCTCACACGCTAGCTGTTTCATTCCAGGTGCTCGATAAATATTAATTAGGGTGATGCCTTGGGGAACTCATGAAGAGAAAGGCATCTCTGCCAAGTGCCTGCTTCCCTCAGAAGGGACTGTATCCAGGGAGACTTTGCTCCGAAGGAATGCCCGGTGAGGGCCGGATGGAACGTGATGCGTGACCACTAATGATTTTGATTGGGCTTGAGAGCGGAGCTGTGCATGCGTGTGTGCAGGCTGGCGGTGCCCCAGGGCCATCGTCACTGCTTCCCGTGTGCTGCGTGCCTGCCTCAGCACGGTTCCTACGCTCACGTTCAGAATTTGGGGTTGTCCTTCCTCTGAGTTAGAGGTTAGTACGCTGTTTCAGTTTCCATACAAGGCATTCAGTAGACATCAAAGAGGCATGAACTTCCACCACTCTGAAACCAGAGCCCAGCATCTCGACCACAGGTGCCCTAGGAAGTGTGTGCTGCGATCGTTTACTGTGGGTGCCCCAGGCCATGTGCACAGTGTCTAGTGGGAACCAGACCTGGGGGATGTCCTTGCTGGAGAAGAGTATGGGTTGAGTTGGTGCCCACATCCCGCTCTGCCTAGCGAGGCGTGGGGAGGTAGTGCTTGTCATGAAGTCAAAAAGGAAAACCCAGAGGCTCTGGGCTTCCAGCCTCTAATCTCTGCAGTCTGGGTAGCTGAGGCAGGAGGATCTCGTGTTTGAGACCAACGTGGGCAATTTAGTGGCTCAGCAAGGCTCTGTCTCAAAATCAAAAATGATGCCAATCCAGGGGTGGGGAAGGAGGAAGCATGCAGTTATGTGGGGTTTCGTTCTGACTGGGTACACAGGGAAGTTTGACGGAGAAAGATAGTATTTTTATAACCACTGATAAGAGGAAAGCAGAAAGGATACTGACCTGGCGGAACTTGAGAAACAAAACATGTGGAAATGAAAATCCCTAAGGTGTTTGGAAAGTAGTTACTGCCTACATTGCTAGGGAAATAACCCTCCCTAGAGGAAGGGCTTCTGGCCCATATCTCTGCTTTCTTAAACGAAGATGCTCATTAAATCAGCGGGAACTTCAAAGTCTACACCCAAGAGATTCTATCCCCATCCGTGTGAGCAGAGTTTGGACAGGTGTTTTTGTTGCGCCCTCTTAACTAAAACCAACAGTAATTAGCTGATTGTCAGAATGGTGTGTTGCGTTTTTTCTCTCCTGTGGTGTATCTGTATTAGTTACCCGGGCTTTGTTCTGTTTCTGATATCACAGTACACTCTTGTGTACATATAATTTGGAGGAGGCAGAAGTAGGCAGGGCCAAGCGTGGACATGGCCATCCCAGCTGTGCCAGCGGGCGCTCTCCATGGCAAGCCCTCGCTCGCCCTTGTTCTTCGTACCCGGAACGTGGATTACTGCAGTGATGTAGGTCTTTGAACTGTGTTGCTTACCACACAGTGCGGAATACAGAACCAATGATGTCAAAGAACGTGTCTAAATAATGGTCAGTGCTGTTCTTGTGGACATGGGCACACACTGCGAAGTGTTAAGAAGTGGGCAAGGAACCCCAAGGCAGGTCCTAGCCCAGGCTGGGCTTTAACGCAGGCAGTCCTCCTGCCCCAGACTCGCTAGTGCTGGGGTTACAGCCTTGTTCCACGACCTCTCTGCACAGGAAGAGGGTGTGTGTCTGGTCACCTCCTTTGCTGGAGGTCCCAGGCATCCTGGTGTTCTCCACTGCCTTTGTCCTGTTCGTCTGTGTCCTCAGATGACACTGCTGGGGACAGAGTTCTGGTAGGGCCCACCTTACAGTGTCCCACACAGCACAGGGCAGCTGGGTGTGGTGCAAAGCCCTGTGCAGCTCCAGGCACTTTCCTTTGTTATGCGAATCCTGTTGCTGCCGCTGAAGGTGCTGCAAAGGGCTCCATTGTTTACTCTTCAGCCTTTGGGGAGGATATCAGTAAGCTGTTCTCAGGTGAGAAGATCCTGCTAGGAGGAGGGCTCCTAGGCACACAGAACTAGAAAAGAGCAGTGGCGGACTTTTAGTCTGTCATATATATAATATTACTCTGTGTTAAGTGAGTTTGAATATGCCGCAGGACGTTTAGATTCTAAGGATACAACATATTGAATTTCTTCGCAATGGAACTTAACGATCAAGGAGAAAAGGCAGGTAAGAGATAAATTGTGAAAGATCTGTGACCTTCTGAGCTTCATAAGTGTGCAAAGAGAGGTGCCTGGTGATGTATAACACAGACAAGGTCACCAGCTTGAGTTTCTCTGAAGACACTTTGTTGATGCTCTTGCCGTACTCGGAATTGAACCAGGGACCTTTCCTCCTGAGCTGCGTCCGCCCCTGCCTCTGTCTGCCTCTCGTGCCTGTGTTTCTCTAATTCAAGACCACGTTTCTCTCTTTCTCCTAAGGCAGGGTGGGCTTGCAATGCAGTGAAGTATCTTTTAAATCCATGAGTTAAAAAAGCGAATAGGGGCTTCTTAGGTACTGCAGAAGGCAAGATGAGGACACAGCCTCTGATTTAAATAGCTGTTAAAAGGTCCACATGAGGGGTGAGCCCCTGTGTGGAGGAGGCTGAAGGTCTGAGATTCGTGACACAGGCACGATCACAGGCCACTGTGGGAGGCTGAGACAGGAGGATGGTGAAGCTGCGCTCATCATGAGCACCTTAGCAAGACCTTGTTTAAAAATGAAAGTGCACAAGGGACATAGCTCCGTGTTCCAAAGCACTAAGATCTATCTCGAGTACCCTGAAAAACCCCTCATCTGTTCCTAAGGGTAGTAGGAAGGCACTGGAGGACGTTAAATAGGAAGATGATCTAATGAAATACTCTGTGGGAAAGATACCTCCAGCTGTCATAAGCTGCTAGCATTCCATCCCTGTAACTAATGCCCGGCACAGTGATGTTACAAGGAGAGTGGGGCTGTCGTGGCTCAGCATTCTAGAGTTCTGAGCCCATGGCTGGTTGGCACCATTGCTGCTGAGCAGGTGGCAGTGTACCACATCACGGCGGGGGCATGTGGAGAAAATCAATTTGCCCAATGGCCAGAGAAAGAGAGACACAGATGAGGGGCGGGGGCTGTGTCTCCCTTTGCCTTTTAAGGACATGCCCCTGGTGACCAAGACATCACCGATGGAGTTCCACCTCCCAAGAGGTCACAGCAGTAGACCAAGTCTTGACTGCATGGGCTCCTGGGGGCCACCTGAAATCCAAACTGTTGTAGCAGATAGGAAACTGGAAGGAGGATACAAATACACAACCAGAAATCAGCCCTCTGCGAGTGCTGTTGAGGCATGGTAACTAGGACTATGGTTATGTGAACAAAGTGACTTAGATTTAAAATGTTTTGTCGCCGAAATTAATAGAAATTGACGATGGAATGAATTTAAGTTGAAAGAGGTATCAAAAGTAGTTGCTGTATATTTGTCTAACTGGAGAAAAATTTTGCTGATATATTGAGGGGAACAGTGTGAAAGAACTTTGAGCTGCTTCATTACTTTATTAATGTTCAACTAATTTGTGAAAAATTGGATCCATATTAGTAATCAAAAAGTAATCTTATCATTAAGCAACATATCAGTAAAATATAAGAAATACATGAGTAGACAATCACTTGGTGTGTATAACATGGATAATTGCTAAATGCCCTGAAGTATATTTGATACACTCAGGGCTACAAAAATGCAAATGATATTGATGATCTGAAGCTAGTCACTGGGACATTAGAAAATTCAGAAGTCACTGTAGAGGTCACATGTCTGTTCTCTTCACTAATGAAATCAGGGTGATCAAATCTGCAGGGACAACTTTTGATCATGTGACGTATGTGTGCAATCACACTCACTTTCCTGGAAGTGAAGTATCCATAATGATCAGAACCATTCGATACATTTATTAATTTAGTGTTTTGAATCATTTAGTTCAGTTGGATATATGAAAACAAATCCTGTTGAAAATGGGGAAATAAATCAGAGGGTAGATTCTACTTTAGACCCAAAATAAGACAGTAGTAAATGAAGCGGGCCAAATTTTTTTTCTCTCTCACATCTCAGGGCGCATTTCACACCTGAGTGGAAGCATGGATTTATTCTTTGTGACCCGATACGAGCAGGTATCCAGGGAGCAGTCTGGAAGCGTGCGTGTAATGGGAGAGGTGACTGTGACTCCTTGAGTAATTTAGACCACCAGGTGTCACTGCAGATTAAGCGACTATGACCAGCTTCCCCACTGTGCACTCTACAGAAGCTCTGAGGAGCCAGCAAAGCCCAATGATAGCAGTAATACTTGGGCCGTTGCATTGAATTCTTTCTGCCTTCCAAAGGGCACAGTGCGATCAAGAATGCCTTTGTTGAGCTTGGTCTCTAATTTTGCGTAACTTTTGCCTCTGTTCCTAATTTTTAAAAAGAAAAGAATGGATGTCACAGTCCAGCGGAGCATTGCTTTTGTTTCAGCAGTCTGTCTGACGGTGAGTGCTATTTCCCAAGCTCCGTTTTCGTCTGACTCCGTAGAAGGAGCTGGCCGGGCTCCCTTGCGTTAATGAGCCTCTGCGCCACCACCGTGCTGACACGGGAGGCAGCGCAGGCTGAGCGTGTTTCCATTAACACGACCACGTGGAGCCTGCAGTTAATCATGAAGAAAAGTCATTAGCCGACTGTCACCACAAAGCCACGTTATGTGGCAGATGAGCAGGGACAACCGGTTTGAGTTTTAATTTCTGCAGCGAACTCTGGTAAAAACTCCTTTGGTACCCATGACATCTTGCAGAGAATTAGTGGCATGGCAAATGACGGTGGAACCAGGTGAGAGACTCGGATAAGGAGGGATTTGTTCTTCCTCTGGAAGTCTAGACAAGGTCTTTCCTGGGAAAAGTTGCGTTCTTGCATCCTCTAGGCCTTGGTGTTGGAGTCAGGGGCCACCGAGGGGACTTGCGGTGGGCATGGTCGTGAGCAAAGCCATGTCCAGGTTACACCCATCAGAATCAGTTCTCTGGGGGTGCCAGCTCCAGCTGGAGTGTATTGAAAATATCCCGGGTGTGCCACATCTGCCTTTGTAGGTGCTAAGGGTGTGGCAACAGGTCATGCGGAACAGCCTGCCTTATGTAGTAGTTCACTGCCTGTCACTGATGGGGAGGGTGCAGGGAGAAAGAGAGAGAAAGAGAGAGAGAGAGACAGAGAGACAGAGAGAGAGAGAGAGAGAGAGAGAGAGAGAGAGAGAGACAGAGAGAGAGAGAGAGAGAAGGAACGGTGTAGTAATAAGTAATTCTGTCCATGGCCTACAGAATGTGTTAGTCAAACAGAGGTAACCAGGTAGTGAAGCCCCACAGGCCCAGGCAGGGTTCCCTCCCTCTCTGAGCAAGTGGCCTTTGAATTGAGATCAGATAGAGAGAAGAACCAGGCTTTGAGGGTTAAAGCATCTACATCTGAAGAGATATGTAGCGACTCAGCATTTGCATCCTTTTCAGGCTAAAGGGGAGGTCCACTGCCTTTCATTAGCATTTTGGAAACCCTGGGTGGAGAGTATTGGCCCAGTTGTTGATGCTCAGAGTCCTCCTCTGTGAAAGTGGGCAAAGTGAGCACACGACTTCCCGTGGCGTTTGCCGTGGAGTTGGAGAAGGGGCCGAAGGAGCGGAAGGGACTTGAGGGCCGAGGGTGCCGGTGTGCCTCCCGCCAGGTAAATGGGGATTTCACGGGAATTTGGCAAAACTTGGTGGCATGTGCCTCATTGGGAAGAGAGTGAACCTGTGCAAATGGCTTTGAAAGCAATTTGGAAAATTAAGAGCCAAAAGAATGTCCATATCTTTTTGACATATCGGTATATCCTAATGGTGTTTATAACGAATATTATTTTGAAGAAAAAAAACCCAGCATGCATGCATGAAATTCCTCATTAAAATGTCATTTTAATGGTGAGAAACAAGACGCAGCCTGAGTGTTCCACAATATTTGAGAGATTATAAAGGCAGGGAGCGTCAGCGTGATGAAATAATAACACTCATCACAGCCATAATTAGGCTTGTGAAGCAAACGGGTAGCAAAACATGGAGTTAAAATGAAAGCAAGACTCAGAGTTGAATGAACGGTTTGTTACTTCACGTTAGATCTATGTAATAATTTGGACAGAAAGCAAAAGACGACAAAAATGGCCGATTCAGTTGGTGTGGTTTATCAGCGTCCTTGAAGAGTCACAGAACATTGCCAAGATTAAGGTAGCAAGATGAGGCAGCCACAGGATATCGGTGTCGTGTGTGTGTGTGGAAACAGGCTGAGTTCCGTGCTCTGGAGACTCGGGTGGAGAGTGGGGGCAGGAGGAGCAGAGGCCACAGAGTTGGGGTTGCTGGGGCCTCTTTTGTGTCGTCTCTTTCTGAAAAGCTGCTCTTTGTATTTTTTCAAGCCTTAATGGAAATTGTCATTTACATTTTTTGTGCAGACTGCCTATGTGGAAAACCAAATTCTGAACAAATATTTTGCTTATGTTCTTCTGTAGTACGAAGTCAGTCTAGACCCAAAATGGTTGCCTCGGGGTCTCTCAAGACGGATTGCTCTTTCTTTGTGGGACAAGGGCAGAAGGTGAAGGGAGGGGGGTTTTCCTCACAAGGCCACGGTGGAGGAGGAAATGAATTTGGGATTAGTGCAGAGTAAAAGCCTGGTAGGGTCAGTGGTCCGATGGTTGGAAACCACATTCGCGAAGACACTGAGACCTGGCTGGGCCTGCGGAGCGGGTCTGTGACCCTAGCACTCTGAGAAGCTGAGGCAGGAAAATGCATCCCAAGGGCAACTTAGCAGCTTGGCATTACCCTGTCTCAAAATCCAAAATAAAAATGGGCTGGTGCTATACGTGAGTGTGAAGGGGTAGTGGACCCTGTCGCTAGTACTACACACACGCACATCACAAAAACAAACGGCCCAAGACACACAGACCTGAGTAGCTCCGTGTGTCCCTGTGCTGTGTGGGAGGGGTGTTCACCTGACCTGAGGTGGGGATTGTTGGCTTGAAGCGAAATCGGAGTGGCTGCGGGTCATGGTGAGAAGCTTGCACCGGTACGTGGAGGTGAAGGGCTGAGGAACCCCAGCTTGGTAACGGGGCCATGTTGAATCTGCGTGGCTAGCCCCACTTCACCCAGTGGCCTGGGCCTGAGACGGGCAGCTCCATGCAAGTGTGACCCCTGGCGTCTTGGGTGAAGTCAGTGCCCCTCATCGTCGTAGTGACCGCAGACAGAATCGCAGATGCTAGGAGCCAAGCAATGCAGAGACGGTTCCCTGGCCTGCGCCAAGGGGAGGATTCTTCTGCTCACTCCTTCTCCCAGGGCGACCGGTGTTTGCTTACCAGTCTAGGGGTTCCTTGTTCTTTTTAGTTCTTTTTCATCAAAGGCATTGTTGGTATGAAACAGAATCGTTTAGAATTTCTATTTTGAGAAAATTCTCTAATTTTTACAATTTTGAACACAAGCCCATGAACTTTTAGCCTTTTCAAAGACCCTAGTTCTCCCATTTTTATTAGTATGTATATGCAATATACAATGGTTACTTTAACCTTGAGAATATTATGCATATCTACATATATATACATATACACATAGACTCACATACATGTATATATCATCTTCATATTTCCATGTCCCTGGGAGTCCATGGTATGGTACTGGGACAACTGGTTCTCCACATACCAATCTAGACCCATATATTGTTACATACTAAAAATCAAAGTGAATCTAATATTTTAGGGAGACTCTTTATGTATCGATAATATATAATGCTAGTGGCATTTTGGTCATGCTATGGCACCCAATCTGAAGACATTCCATCCTTATAGATGATTTTACACAGGTCAGTGTTCACACATAAAAGTATATGCGTACATCTAAATGTTTTTCATTTGCATTATTAAAATTTACATTATTAGATTTTGTATGCACAGTGTGGGATAAAAGAGATTTTAAAAAGGAATATTTAAAATTCAGAACTTTGTGATTATTGAATAGTCCACAATGACGCAGCTTAATTACAGGTTAAATAATCATGTATAACCCAAAGTGGATTTATTTTCTCCACCAGTATTTCTATCTACGTGGCTTTCCTGTATTATACAATGTGTTTTGGATCCTGTAGCTCTCACAATCTGACTTGTCTTCTGGTTACAACTTAGGGGTCGTGAATGTGCTCTTGGTTACAGAGAAGGAATCTTAGCAAAACAGACAAAATTTGCAAGATGACCAGAATTGTGCTCTTAAAATTTTTTTTCCGAGGTTGTCCATGAGCTATCCCAGTTTCTGGAAGCCATATCTTGAGATTTATCCTGTATCTAATAACAGTGCTTCCAGCCACCCCACACAGCACCATTGCAAATTGAAATAGAATAAAGACTGTTGTCTAATAAAAGGGGAAAAAATCAAGACTGATAATTGATGGATTATTCTGAAGAGAATCTAACAAAGTAGGAACTATAATACACTGATACTACTCATTTTTAAAGAAAATATTCTGAACTCACTGCATGTTTCCATAGAGATAGAAAATTACTTGGAAAACCAGTTATGGGTACATCAGTACCAGACAAAATGTGACCCTTATTAGTATTTTATCTACTAAGGCAGATTAGGGGAAAATTAAATACAACTAAATAGTCATTTTTATTCTCTTATAGAATATGGCAATCTACCTGAATAGAGGCAATAAATATATAAAATATGGTCTTATAATAAAGTGAATAATTTATTTTAAGGCTTATTTTAAGAAAATGAAGTAACTTAGCAGAGTATCCTTTAATATCCAGAAATTTCTCCATTGTCAACATCTCAGTAGGGAGAGCAAACCAAATTTTAGAGTTAAAAGTATGAATTAATGAAATTGGATCATGAACATAAACTTAGACTGCATTTTTATAAGAAAGACTGGATTTATGGACTTACTGTTTTGAATCTTTGAGCTGATATCTTTTCCAGTGTGGTTTCTTGAAGCTTTCTCTAGAGTCAGACTTGAATTCAAATTCAAAGTCTTGCGTTTATGAGCTGTGTAACCTTGAATGGGTTTGCATCACCTCTGAGCCCCAGAAGAGTCCCCTACAAAATATTAATGTGAGATGTGCTGTATGTATTAAGTAACTCATTGAATTTCCTGACAAGTTTCCATTTCTGTTTCTAAACCCCCAAATTCCCATTTAGATTTTATGCTTTTGGAACTCTTACCATTGGGATCAAGAAGCCAGAAGCTTCTCCACCTTGGCAGGGTCAGTGTGCCTCCGTGAGCTCCTTGAGACTTGGAAGTTTATCATGTTTATCGAGCTCCTCTAGCCTCCAAAACATGCTGCCAACGGCACAGTGTGAGCCCAAAAGAGAAAATGCTCTAAGATGAGGCACAGTTTTCACAGTTTTTCTCTGTTAGTAAAGCTGGTTTAGGCTCTACTGAAGTAGTAAATACACAAATCTCGGTGGCTTATTCGTACGAAGATTCATTTCTTACTCATGCAGAACGTCGAGTGGAATGTGTGGCTCTCCGTTGACTGTGGCTCAGGGTGTGCACTGTTTGGTCCGTGTCACTGCTATTAACGGTGGCTGTGGAGGAAGCAGGAAGGATTAAAGCAGGTGGCATTGGAAAGGCCAGGCTTGAAAGTCGATTGTCCCGCTCTGCTCTTATGCCACGGGCCTAAACTCAACCATGTTTACAGTGTAATTCTAAAAGTAGAGAAGAAAATGTATCTCTTCTGTTGGATCCTGAAGAAAGAATACAGAGAGTGTGTGGATTTATTTCTGCCACAGTGCACATAAAATTCTAGTCTCTTTTATAAAGATTTTTTTTCCCTCCCAGCTGATGGAATTTATTGTTGGCTGAATTTCTGTTAAAGCATAGCATACATTTTTTGGTTGTATTTTCCCGAGGATAATTAGATATCATGTTTTACGCTACATGATGATACACCTGGTACATGTTCCCATGCCCATTGAGCATTAAATTGGCCTTTCCTGAAACGAATGAGTCGTAAAACTCGTCAACACAACGTGTAGCTTTGATGTTTGATGGACTGCTATGCTATGTAGAAGAAATGAGGTTGGGTTTTTTTTGTTTGTTTGTTTGTTTTGATTGTTCATGTGTTTGTTTTGAGACAGCATCTTGCTTTGGCCCTGAACTCACTATGTAGGCCAGGCTGGCCTAGAGCTTACAGCAATCCTCCTGTCTCAGCGTCCTGCGTGCTGGGATGACAGCACCATAGAGCACCGTGCCAGCATTTTTGTATGGTGCTCTATGGTGCTAGAGCATCAAATCCAGGACCTTGCGGATGGCTAGGGAGGCCCTCTAACCCGGAGCTACACCCAGCCCTCACGGTATACCCAGTGAGGTGTTTCTTGTTACATTACGTGGTGGAAGTGTTCGTCTGTTCACAGTGAGTAGATTTTGGAGTCAGGTAGCATTTTCCCCAACTGGCCAGTAAAGAGACGGTTTCTTGGGGTATAGTGACTTTTCAGTCTGTAGATAGTGGGTAGTGGTATCACTAGCAGGATAAAGTGGGCAGAGACTGTCTCGGGGATGCAGCTTTTCTAGGATTCAAATCCCGGTTCCACCAGCTTTAAGCAGCTAGCCTCTGACAATGTTAATTAAATTTTCTGATCTTTGCATTGTTTCCCACAGTGAATACAGTGTTATCTGTCAGATTTCTTACTTGCAAGCCCGAGAAATCAATTCTCGTTGACTCTAGTAGGAAAAGAAGTTATGGAAGACTCTGAATAATTCATAGGACTGACAGAAACCTAGGAAAGTGGAGCCGTGAGACAAAAGCCAGACTGGAGAGATGAAGCGGTCATCACTCCAGCAGTTCCCTGGTAACCTCCAGGGAAGCTGTCGCTGCCCGCTCGTTGCCCTGCTGGTACCCACCCCACCCCCGGCATCTGCCAACCCATCCACCCCTGGGCGTCAACCGACTCCACAGACTCAGGCAGTGGTTATCACCAAAATGAGTTACCGGCATATTGGTCCGTCTTGTGTGGACACACCCTCGTTCTGATTTCTAGGCCAACATTTCTGCTGGATTGAGTCAGAACTGCAGGCCCAGGTCTGTGCGGCCCGAGCGTGGAGAGGAGCAAGTGTCTAGCCTTTCTGTGTCTGTAGATGGAGGCAGGCTGGTTCTGCCTCACTCACATTCACACAGGGGACATTTCCAAGAAGCAAAGAACCCATTAACGGATAACGAAGGTCAGCTAGAGCGTGTGATGGTGCAACGTTTTGGCCTAGTGAAAGGATTAGCCAAGGTACAGTGTAAGGGAGGACTGCAGTAGCTCCCAACTGCTGCCTTCATCCAGTTCAGTTATGAAGTCAGGGCTAACATTCCTCAAGTTCCCCTTGTAATCAGTCTGTAAAACCTCCTTGCCAATACTTTCCTTATGGCCTCTGATTCTCTTGGGTTTTATATATATATCTATATCTATGCACCCAGGGCAGAGACTCCTGAAGTCTAATCCTAGTCAAACCTCAGGAAGGGGCTCCTTCTTTCTGGGCAGTATGGGTTTCAAAAATATTGAATACCTATGGAATTCTCAGATCCTCGTTAATCGTGATGCCCTTGTCCATACAAGTACCCCATCTTACAGTCCCATTCCTGGTTACCCTGACTCTTCTGGGGTACATGTTGCTTGACCCTGCATGGTGGCCTCCTTCTGTTTAGAGGGATCAGTAATAAAGGGTTCTGTCTTTGACTGTCCAAGTCTTGGTGGTGTTTCCCACCAACCAAGGAACTGAAAGCAGCCCCAATATCATAATTATGAGACAAATCGCCGATTTCCTACGAGAACACCCCAACTCAACGAATATTGTAGATACCTCGCTGTGGGGATTACTTTACAGGTCTTTTTAGTATGGATAAAGTTTACCTTTTGCTTTTATTGTTCTGTAGGATGTAGCCAGAAAAGGAAAGCAGACACAACTGTTTGTGTTTGTAGGAATGGTGTATGAACTGGTAATTCTGACACTCGGCCTGGGCTGTGTTCAGGCCTAGCTGTTTGTATTTTAAATAGACACCAGACGGCACATTAGAAACACTACATAAATAGCTCTCAAAGTCAGATTTGGACATGCAATTAAAAACATCTCCTTGGGTAGCTCCGATCCACAAACAGAGTGGAGAATCTCAGACACAGGAAACACTTACAGTACTTTTGCATCCCGTGGCAAAATAAACTCTGTAGAACAACTGTATATCTAATCACAAAACACAAGCATATCCGTATCTTATACCACATGTAAATGACATGTTATTAAAGGCATATCTATAAGTGTGAGTCATAAAGCTATTCTTACAGAATGAAACGCAAATCTTTCGCAACCTGGGAATTGGGCAGTTTTCTCACATGCAGTGACAATCTAAATGATCCTCAAATGGATATTCTACATGGTAAAGAGTCTTTGAAGACTAATTTTTTTACATGCAGCATACCCCTAGCATAGAATCCAGCAATTCTGTTGCTTGCCATTTTTATATAAAAGAAATGAAAACATGTCAATGTGGCTATCTGTTAATATACCTTATGGGTAAGCCATACGTATCTATCAACAGGTTCTTGGCGGAACGCTACGGTGACATGGCCACACTATGAAATTCACTTCCTAGGTGAAATGCAAAATAATCATGCCCAGTAACAGGAATCAGACCCAAAAAAAGTAGAATGTGGTTCCTTTTATGTAGAATTGAAGATTTTACAAATTTATGCAAGGAGGTCAGAAGTTGACTGAAACAGAAGCAGACTGGTGTTAGCTACCAAGTGGCATGAAGTGACTTTGGAAGGTTCCTTTCCTTGCCTGGGCTGCTACTTGCCTGGGGGTGTTTCTGGCTAAATTTAACACTGTTTACCCTAGAATGTGCACTTTATTATATGTTACTGCCCTTCACTGAAACTGTTAAAATCTCAAAAGAAAAGAAAGAAAAATCATTCTCATTGTGAACAAGGCAGTTAATGGCCAGAGAAGTTGTGTGTGTGTGTGTGTGTGTGTGCGCGTGTGCGTGCGCGTGCACGCATGCTTGGTTTGGGAAGAGACTCAGGGAACTGGTCCTCTGACCAGTGAGAGGCTGAAGTGAGGAAGGCCATGGACCAATGAAAGCTCTGTCCTTTGCACCGAGTAGAGGAAGCTTGGGCTATTTAAGATCCTCCCCTTCCTGTTGTCTCAGCATATCAAGCTCCAATGGGAAGCTGTGGATTGGATCGCTCCTGTCCTAGTCGTAGTCACTGTGTGGCCCCCACCAGGCCACTTAGAGGACACCAAATCTTCACTTGATGATTTTTGAAGGAGCCCGGTGAGGCATCTCCATTTTTCTCTTGGGCTAGATTTTTGTTTTGCTACCAATCAAGCTATTGTTAAAGCTTAAAGTGTCTGTGAAATTTTAGTCGCGCGAATGAACTGTCTTTATTTATTTGTTATTATTTTTTGGCTGTAAGCCTGTTTGGTTCAGATCCTTTTGTTTCTCCCTGTGGTTATTTTCAATTATGGTGTTCTAAATAAAATAGAATGTTGCTGGAAATCTAGGCAGCTTCTCAGATGAACCTTTGGGTGTGGTGACTCAGTTTCCCTGAATGTTCAGGGATAAAGTGGACCACGTGGCGGCTCGCCCATCCCTGATGGTGGATGTTCTGTCCCCGTCCTCTTGCTCGGGGAGAGCAAGTCATGGGTCACACGTGCTGCACGTATTTTCCCCAACAGTTGTGTCCTAAGAGAATCGGTCTATTATTAGTACTGTCTTTTTTTTTTTTTCACTTTAGGATTGAGGTCATTGGCGACTAGAAACGGAAATTCCTCACTTTGAGTATCAAGGCAGAATTAAACATTTGCCCAGCTTCCAGAATTGTTTCTCTTACACTGCAAATTATTCTGCCATGTATGCAGTGATGAGAACTCTTTTACTTCTAAAAATATTTTAACAGTATATTGGCATGGAGGGATTTTTGTTTGTTTGTTATTGTAGAGGAGATTCAGTGGATCTCTAAGAGCTCATGTATTACCTATCCTCTAGAGTCCTTGTGGGCAAAAAGTTACATAAAATACATTAGCATCTTGGCATTTTGCACTGAGCCCCAAAGCACATTTTGATGCTATCATGACACTATCAACTTTGAGGCGTGCATGTAAAAGCCTCTCATTTCGTAAAGCTTTCTGGGTCTGTGTGATTTATGGTCACAGTTTTGTACAATTAAAATACAGAGGAAGAGTATGCTCTCTCCTCAGCATTTCAACTTTCTTTTCTTGGTAGCACAATGCGTTCAGCGTACTTCATTGAAGGCAGCACCAATAATCCACGCATGCAATGTGATATGCATAACACTATTTATATTCAAATACACAAGTGGCTTTCAAAGTGTTTGAGTATAGCTACTGCATGAAAAAGAAGCGAGCTTAGAAATTAGACTTTTTGTATATCGTATGCTAGTTCATAATTTCATGGAAACCTGTATGAGCAGCATCAAAACCAGAAATACAGCCCATGGAAATCTTTCTTTTGTTTTCAGCAGTAGCCGTACGTATTTTCTATGAATAGTTTTCCTCGTGTTCATGTAAAGAGTTTTAAACCAGATGCATTTTACGTTTAAAATTACACATTTTATTTATTGCATATGAAGTCCAAATACTAACCAGATATTTTAATAAAATATAAAGAAATAGACATATATTGTCCAAAACTATCCATCTGTCAATTTATTCAGTTATTGGTTCTTGTTAAATCATTGCATGCATGTGAACAGTGAAGATCAATGTCACATTCAAGAGTGGAGCGGAAGAGCCAAAAGCCACCGGAGGTCCTTGTCCCTGGTACACAGGCCTCACCCTCAGGTGGCATGTGCTCTGGCTTCAAGTGCAGAACTGTGCCACACTTGCTGGGCACACACATCAGTGACACAGGTGCCACACGGATTGGAGGGAGGAGGTAAGACAAGAGGTGGAAGCAGGTGGAAATTGGGGTAGGTGATATATTTCAGAAACTGTCAGAATGTTTACAAAAATAAATCTGTAGACATGAAAATCATCAGCAATTTGTTGTTTACTCTCTATGTAGCTGGGAAAACCATAATAAATGAATAAGTTAGTTACAGTGTTTAAAACAAAATTAAACACCACGTGCATAATTAATACTTATATTACAAGTATATTTTTATGACATTCGATATGTATTGTACAACACAAAGAAGCCTGACCAGCTAAGACAAATAGGAAATTTTATGTTTGTGTCAACACATGGATTTGTAACTGTCAACACAAAAATTAACATACAGTTAAGCGTAGGATAGAGCTGCAGCATGATGAATTGCACCTCCGAGTTGCTTATTTCTATTTTCACGACAATTTGATTTCAACTTTTAAAAAATCTGTAAAAACTAATGATGTCTAAATTCGAAATGCTTCATTGTGATTTTGAATACGAGAGTGGTAGTGTAGAAATGCAATTGAAGTGGTGTGTTTAGAACAAAATGTTGGTCCTGTAGCATAGGGCTGGGATTGCTTCTTGTTTTACGCTTTGTTCTCATCCGTTCCCATAGGAACGCCTCGGCTGTCTTCCACAGGGTTATGCGCTGACCCTGGGCTGGGGCCTCATGGCGTCCCTGTGTGGGTAGGACATACCTCACCCCAAGGAAGCTGACAAGAGGGGAGCGGGGTCAGGCAAGGGGATGCCAGTTTCAGCCTGTCCTGTGTTTTACTCCATACGGCAGAGACAGTGGTAGACTTCGGCCCCGTGTGTGTCGCTGTTTCACCCCTGCAGGGGGATGGGGACCTTATGTGCTTGGCCAACTGTCCGGTCGTCCGCTTGGCAGCCACACGGACTGATACCTTCTTTCTGTCACAGCTGCCTTGGTGAGGGCCCCCTGGAGATGAGAGCCAAGTGCTGCACCCCACTGCAGTGTGGGTCAGAAGCTCTCAGGGATGTCCATGAGGTCCTGCTGGAGTCTAAAGAGGCTCCTCTTGGGAGATGCAACGCCAGCCAGTGTATGTCAAGATTCTGAATAGTTTTGGATGAGCTCAGAACCCCAGAGGGTGGGTGCGTCGCTACTGCTGAGGAGTCCCGTGTTGGGAGCCGCAGCCCCGGCGTGAGCCCTACTTGGTGCCTCCAACCTGTGAGCCTGTTTTCTACCATCGCTTCACCTCAGGGCAAACGTGTGGAGGGTCAGCTATATACAGTGATGGTTTTGAATTGCCATTTAAACTTCTATTTAAATTAGAAAACAATGCAGTAAAGTATGTATCACCTTTGAGCCTTCTCAGAATACGCCCATTTGCTTCCAACACATTTGTGCTTCTTGCCACTTTCTGAAACAGTCCTGGAAGTCTTCCTTGCTGTCTTCACCAGGTTGGATCAAAAACACAGTGAACGCCACCGCTGAGTGCCATCCAGCAGGAAAGCAGGCTTCTCATGATACGGCAGTGTGTCCTCGTCTACCGCAGTCGCCAGATCAGGCACCTTGCAGTTCCTGGCCCTTCCCCAAAGTCAGAATGGCTGTAAGATAGTAATGTTTTGACGACCCTGAGGCCATAACAGTGTAAAGGTACATAGGAAAGAGGACTTCCGAAACAGCTTCCGGGAGAATGACAGGAAAAATGCGTCTGAAATAGAATGGGAGGTATTTTAAAGGGGATTACTGGAAATGTGCTTTCTGTTGTAATTTTTTTAAATGTGAGTATTTGCTATATTTTCAGTCCAAACTCTTACATTATACTATTGATCTGTAGATGAATCTTTGTAGGCTACAGTGTGTCCTTAGAGCAACAGAGTACCTCTATCAGAATTTTGTCGTTGAATTTGTTCTACAGCGTGTATTTGATATCTATTTAAAAGGGTCTTAAGTAAATTTTAGTCTTGATAAAATAAAACCGTATAACAACTAAATGAATACATAGAAAATTTTACTCACAACACCAATAATTTCAGTTACCAGCAACTTCTTGAGTGATATGATTTAAGGAACAATAGAAGACCACCTCCAGGGTGTTTGTGGAATCACCCCACCTGTCCCACTCCTTTGTTTTAGGTAAAAGGTGTCCTACTAAGCTTCGTAGCATCCCTTGGTATTTTCATACTTGGTATTCACATAACCTCAAACGCAGTTCCTTGATCCCTACCGTGGTTTGGATTTGGAGAGTTTCCCAAAAGGCTTGTGTATTTGGAACTGTGTGCTGCTGAGAAGTAGGGCCTGGCTGGAAGGGAAGGAGCTTGGGGCTCCACTTGAACAGATTTTCTCAGCATGTTGCGATTGGTGGTTTCCAGGGCGGAGCTTTCAGGTTGGTATTGCTGAGTCCTGGGCCATTAAGCGAAGAAGGGGCACCCTGCCTGCATCTGGGGGGCTCATCTGGCATCTTAAAGGAAGAAAGAAGAAGGCTGTTTCAGCTTCTTCCTGGGAAGACTCTGGCCTTTGCCGGAGTCTCTAGACACGAGCTTACTCTTGGGTTGGCTTCTGTCTGTCCTGCCTGAGCGCTCTCTAGCCTCTTCGTGTACCGTCACCACTGCGGCTGCCCCGCGGGTGGACCGTGTGGGACCTTCCAAACAGGTGAGCTGAAGCAAATCTTTCCTCCCTTAATGACTGACAGATTTGGAGGCACTCATGTTTTCTGCTCACGTGGACGTTAGAGTTGAAAACACTTGGCTCTGTGTTTGGGAACACCTCAGTGCCGTTTTGCTGTCAAAGCACATCCCCACAGGCTCACACACACCTGAAGCCCCATTCACATGGGCCCTAAGCTTGGCATGCTTGGGGGGAGACACCCCCTGCGGTGAGTCTTCCCACAGGTACTTCCTCCTGACATCTTTTTCCCGGTCATGCAGGGCTGACTTCTCCACTCTGCTCCTTGCTGACCCGACCAGCCCTCCTCCTCAAGAAAATGGACTCTGCCAACTCCCTTCCTGCTCTGTGTATCCTCATACCTCATGTCATGGCAGAAAGAGAGACTGCATCCGCACAGTTGTATGTCGCAATTGTGCCTCTGCCTTCTAATTACGAATGTCCTGTGACAGCCAATTTAGTGGTACCTATAAAAATGACACCTGAGTTCTCAGCTTTGTTTTGGTTCTTATTTTTGTTTGTTTGGATTTATTTTGGAGATGAGGTCTTACAGTGTAGTCTAAGTTGGTCTTGTACTCTCTTCGAAGCCCAGTTTGGCGTTTAACTCGTGATAATCCTTCTGCCTCCGCCTCCTGAGTGCCAGGACTCTAAGTGTGCACCATCCCCGCCAGAATTCATGATTTTCTCCCTGTGTAAAATTATTTCTTGAGTATATAATTTTAAGAAGACTTTCAAATGGTCTATAGTTAAAAGATGGCTGCTCGTTCTGGAAAAACTCCGATTTCTGTTTTCTCAAGAGTTTGATTTAATTTCTGTTCATTGCGAATTTCTTAATGTTCTCCTCAACAACTGCTGAATACCGGCAATTGGTATGTGTTAATTGGTCCACTAGAATTCTGTCGTACACACAACTTTCTAAGGGTGGTTTGCCCCGGCAGAATGGAAGGAAGTAGGTTTGGAAGTGAGAAGGATTTAGGGGCTCAACACTGCACTGAATTGTGATAAAATTGGCTGATGGAAGTGAAAGTTGATTTCCTTTTCTGCAAAATGGAAAACGCAAGCCACACCTGTGGAGGGTTGTGAACACAGAACACAGGAGCAAGAGCTTCCCAAATCTACTCTTCCATGTCAGTCTTGCTTTCTGGGCCGATATTCTTTTTGATGTATGTACTCTTCAAACTTGCATGCACATTTAGAAAATCTACTTTAACAGATACAAAAGTCATACCATGTGCTTTTTAAAATATATGTATAATTGCTAAATTTTTAAAGCAGTTCAAGTAGATCCTTCCTTAAATACCATTTCTTTTTTTGTGAAAGTGTTCATAATACTTTCTTCCAGCTCTTTGAAATCCATGGTACATTATAACTGTTGGTAGCCATCCAGTGCAGCAGCCTCTTCCTCCTCTCTGGCTGTAAGTTAGGCTGGGTATAGTTAAATAATGTTACATGCATTCTTAACCTTTCTGTGAAGTTAACATCTATAACATTGAAAGTGATAAATTTTTTCTTTTTCAAAATATTATTTTTATCAGTTTGCATTTGTGATACCTGACAATTACATTAAACTTGGAGGCGTTGTGCGTAAACATACTGCGTACTAGTCCTTTTTACTCCCCTGACCCACCCTCCCTTCTTTTCTTCTCCCGACCTTCTGTCCTTCTGTCCCTCCGGCCCCCTCTTCATACACTCTGTCTCCCTGAGTCCTGTCCCCACTCTCCAATTTTGAACTTTCATTTATTCTGCACTTACCATGTTAGAAAAACCGTGCAATATTTCACCTTCTGTTTCTAACTTATTTCTCTAAGCCTGGTGCTATCTGAAGCACACCCATTTTTTAATAAATGGCTCAAATTTGTCTCCCTTTACGGAAGAGTGGTACTCCATGTTGTGCATGTACCGCATTTTCAGAGTACTATTTCCCTGAGCTTCAAGTTTCTTTGAGTTGTTTCTTGAGACTCTGGATACTTGACTCTCTTGGTCTAAGTGAGTGATGTATCCCCCATCCAAGGAGGATGGCCAGTAGCAACAGCCAAACTCGGAGAAGATGCCTGTACGTCTGGAGGAAGTCTGGAAGCCCTTGTTCTCGAGTCACAAGGAAGGTGTGGGGACTCTGGAGGTAGGGAGGCCTCATCCCAAAGTGATTCTTTGTTCTAAAATTTATTCTCCACCTCCCCACGGTGCAGCTCCGTACCCTAGGGAAGGCATGAGGCACCTGGCTGTTAAGTCAAGGAGAGAAGAGCGAAGCTGCAACAGGTGACTGTTGTTTAGAATGAGCTGAACTTATTAAGTAGCTGTGCAGACGTGAGATGTAATTGGAAACCTGGTTCTGAATGAGCATGAATAAGGACACTTATTTTCAACTTCCTGACCATAGTTTTGGTGCCTTATAAGGGACACGACTTATGAATTGTGTGAATTATGACATGTACATTGTTAGTGTGTGGCAGTGGCAGGAACTCAGACAATGATGAGAACTGTTTTGACAACGTGATGAACTATGGTTCATGACCGACAGTCATGTCTGCCTCCTTCCTGCTTGGTCACTGCCATCTCAGATGGTCCCCTGTAGGGCTGTGCCCCTTCCCATGATGGTGTGCTCATTTGGGCTGACTGTCCCAAGGCCAGAGGCTCTTTCCCAGATGGGCCTTCCTCAGTTACAGCCATTCCATTTGTCTTCCCACCAGTATCCAAACTTCCGAGGGGGGACCCCCCACCTCCATTGCCTTGCTCTTAGGCCAGGGCCTCTGAATCTGTTCCTGGTAAGGCAGGACCACAGCTGCCCTAAAGTGAGACCTGGAAACCTGTTCTCTTCTGCTCTTGATTTATTCTGACATTCTCGCTTTGAAGTGTGCATTATCCCTGACAAGTTGAGATAAGCCACCATGAACTTTATTTGATCCTTTCAAAACTGTGGTGTTTGGAGAGGAAGCCACCACAGAGATGCAAACCTGGCTGGCAAATGGAAGTGATTAGTAAATGCTAAAACATTCATTTGGGGGAAAGGTTTCTAGGGGTTCACTGAAGGGCGCTTCTGGATCTTGTCTGTCTTCAGGACCGTTTCACAGGGGGACCTAGGGGGTTATTTCATCCTGTACCTGTACAGACGAAGTTGGAATAAACACATTGGAAATGAGGCGGAGAGGGAGGACTTTGAGCAATGGGATCTGAGAAGGAAAAAGATGTATTAAGCTTGATTTAATTGAGAGTACAAGGACATGGGAGTTTCTTCTCTTAGAAAGGCGGGATAGAGAGGGAAGTCTTGCGCACTGGCTCCGCTCCTTTTTGCGTCCTTTTCATCCTTGTTCCCCAGGTACTGTCCAGCTTCAGTCACAGGCCTGGGTGGGGAGTAGTTTTCTTTGGCATCTTCATTTTCAGATCTTGCTGAGACTGGAGCCTTTTGAGTCTGGGGCCCCAAAAGAAGATGGCTGTGGTGGACAGGCAGATGAGTGGGTTGTTTGTTTTGGGGTACTCTTATCCCAAGAGGAGGTACTTTCTTCCACATTGACCCAATTCAAACACATTCGCCAGAAATAAATCTCATCAAAAATATATAAGACTATTTTCTTCGAGGACCTCACCATCTGGGGGATTAAGATGAATTAATATCTCTTAGAGTTTGACCATTGAAATCTAGCTGTTCGTGCTAATTCTGTGTTGCATGGTAGAGAGTGGCCGGGGGAGGTGGTGCTTCCAGGTTCTGCATGCACCTCTGAGGTCAGGCCCAACTGTCTAGTGCATGCTGCATGTGGTTTTGCCTGAGATCACTTATATCTATGTTGCCTTCTTTTTGTGGACTATTTTTTTGTGCTTAAGGTATTTTATCTATCTAATACATCCTTCCCCTGATCCACAGTTGATAAACTCCTTAGCATTGACTGAAATATGCCTTGGTAGAAGCATCAACAGGTAACAAGCTCCCAAGTGGTTAAAGTTTATGAAGTGCAATAAATACATGATCAGATTTATTGTTCATTTCTCTACCAGGTAGAAAACATGGTATTGCCCCACTTGCGTCGCCAGGGGCTGCTGCATGCGAATCCATGGCTTGGGTGTGTAGCTATCGTGTCAGTAGTGCATTGTGTGTCATCCCTGGCCTGGTCCCGCCCACCCCTGGGGGGTGTGACCTGTACCCTACAGTACAGGGCGGTGGGTGGAGAGCTAAGGGCGGATTTGCCGTGAGTTTCCATTCTCAGAGTCTGATTTGCTCATGATTGGTTTTCTCTGTTTTAAGGGAGATCTGTGGGCTTTGAAAGTGTTGTTCAGTAAACAGTCTGTGACCCACAGAGTTCATCTGTAGAGGTCTTAACTTTTAAAGAACACGTTGTTTACAGTGGTCATAAGGAAGGGTTCCTGCGTGCCTTGTTCCTACTTTTGCGGGTTGGGGCACAGCTCCTAAGCCTGCAACTCCAGTGAGGTCCTAGGCAGCACCATTCTGCTGGCCTGTTGGCCACACATCGAGTCCCAGCATAGCTTTTGAAGATTGCTTGTCGTCTGCTCCAGTGGCCAAGCAGTGTGATCACACGTGGGACACGCAGCATGCTCTGGAGCCTTACTGTTGTTGCCATGGCATGAACCAGCAGGCACCATCTGAGAGGCCGTCGGAGCGATGCAACATCTTCAGCTTGGCCCAGGCCTGACTCCACATCTTCACTGTACCATCCCCACCCCCGGTGACTGGCATCTGCATTTGGGTTGGAGACCCTTGTTCCATCCGAGAGTGACCTAGTTGTTAGGTGAAATTTAGCTCTTTCCCCTGTGCTTTTCCTGATTCATAGCAGATGGGCATGGCCTTCTCCTCTTTGAGGAACCGTGTCCTGGGATGTGGTGGTGCTGGGTGGCTCAAGTTCACTCCTGTGGTGGAATCTGAAATGAGCTGGATCCTTCGTGCAAACCCCAGATAACTGTGTTTGTTAAGATGCCGCCTGCTCAGCCAGCATCACTGTTACACATGGATTCTTGATGTTGAGGATAATCCGAGAATTTAATACAAAATATTTTAGCTGGAAGAATGATGAGTTACCTCTGAAAATTGTGGGAAAGGCAGAGGTTTAGCTGACCCTCTGAGATTCTTGAAGCCAAAGGTCCCAAGGCCTGTAGGATGTTCACCTGACCGATCCTCACCTGTGGCCTCCAGGCTCCTGAAGAGATTGCCTGCGTGACTTCCAGTCTCAGCACTGTGCTGTGCCTGGAACAATGTCTTTTTTCGGATCAAAAAGTCCTTCAGTAGGATTTCAAGCTGGGCTGATTTGAGTCTTACTTGCCTTCCTAGTCCAGTCGGCCCTAGGACAGGGCGCCTTGATCGTGGGCCACGGTGAAATCGAACAGACTGCAGCGCATAGTGACAGCAGGGGGCATGCTGGGAAAGAAAATGAGTGAAAACGCGGACCCAAATATACAGGGGCTGCATAAATTTTTGAAAATTATAGTAAAAGCTTATGGATATTAATCTCCTTCAAAACTCTCCCCCTTGCCTGGGACACATTTGCCCCGTCATTCTGGACGCTTCCCCAGCGGTTCTGCAAGACCTCTTCCACGATCATATTTCACATGTGATTAAAAAAACAGTGGATGCTCCTACCGAGTGCCACCCAACAGGAAATGGGGTCCTAGAGAGATGGCGGCCTGTCCTCTCCCGCCTTACTCACTGTATCTGGTGCCGTGTGACCTCTGGCTCCTCCCGAAGTCAAAATAACCACGAAAAGTCAGAAGTCTGAAACTATGCATGATTTCACCGAAGCCACAGAGGCGCAACTGAAGACTTTGAGGAAAGAGGACTTCAGAAGACAGCAAGAATGATGGCACACGTGTGCTCAAAGCAAGGGGATGCTCTGAGGGGGAGTTACAGGCATTGTGTCTTTTACTGTAATTTTTCTCAATTTAAAAATTTATCTTTTTGTTTTGTTTAGCTTTGCTTTTTGAGATAGAGTCTTGCTTTATAGTTCAGGTCTGTCCTAAAACTGTAGAGCCCACGCTGGCCTAGGACTCCAGGCAACTTTCCCGCCTCAGCCTCCCAAGTGCAGGGACACAGGCATGCGTCGTCATGACATCCAGCTGGTGTGTGGTGCCGGGGGACCAGACCCAAGGCCTCTTCTTCAAACCACATCGCTTTCCTGTTGCTGGAACACAGACCCAGTGTTAATAACTTGAAAGAGGAAAGGTTTGGTGGCTCGTTGTCCAGTGGGATCAGCGGGCTCCAGTGTAGAAGCAATACTAGACACAGGCATGGCAAGGGATAGCTATTTACCCAGTTGCAGATAAGAAGCAGAGAGAGGTGGGAGGAGTTGATGGTAAGAAAGCACTTCCAGGTCATACCCCAGTGACCCACCTCCAGCCAGGCCCTGCCTTCCAGCAGTGCAGGTGCCCATTGCACCCACGGATAGGTGGGCCCACTGATGGATGCAGCCAGCTGCCCTGATCCACTCACCTTTCAGGCACATCAGGGTTTGTGGGGACAGTTTAGATCTGAACCGTTGCACCTTGTTTTCAATTTATTTATACCTCAATCCTGCAGTTTAAGGTGCCGTTCAGTGGCCCTCAGGACGCTTACCCAGAAAGAGAAGAGACGGAGTGAAACGACCTGTCTCTTCCCTTATGGATTGCTGCACAGTACTGTCTGGTCAAATTTTCTTACTTAAATCAAACAATACCACGAAAGGTCCTAAAAGTTCTGTGAAGGTGGGAGACATTCACTTGAAATGGCAGCCGTGGCGGCTCCGTGTTCTCGGCTCTTGGTTATTCGCAGTGATTACCCGGGAACTCAGTAGAGTTCAGCACGTTATTGGACAACTGCCAAGAGGCACAGCTTCCTTAAGTGACAACTTATCCCAAGAATGACGTTTGGTCAAAGTTAGTCGCGCTATTTATCGTGCTTAACCTAGAACTAATAGTTGGTGCACTCATACTCTGCAAGTAATATTCTTGCCTTCGTTTGGTAGCGAATAATTTGGTGCGGTAAGTGATTTGTGTATCTATTCATTTTTCTCTGGATCCAGTGCATTTTCAGAACCCCCACGACATTGCAAAGAGCTTACGGCATAGTTTCCATTCTTAGCATTCAAATTGAAAAGAATCAAGAGATACGTCAACACACACTTGTGCGATTTAAAAGAAATAACCTAAGAGATTTCTGCTGTAA
Source organism: Ctenodactylus gundi (assembly GCA_004027205.1). Classification (NCBI taxonomy): domain Eukaryota; kingdom Metazoa; phylum Chordata; class Mammalia; order Rodentia; family Ctenodactylidae; genus Ctenodactylus; species Ctenodactylus gundi. The sequence goes on along the minus strand of PVKB01004918.1, from coordinate 8,419 downwards.
ATTTTATTTACTAATTATATATCATATACATAAAATGATCCTTGGGCCAACAGTACTTAAGATATTATCTGGGTTGCTGACCTGTCTTAGAGCTGTAGTGAAGACAGCACATTTTCCAGCTGCAGCAAGGAAGCAAGGACAATCCACGGGGCAATAATTGGGACCAAGAGTCCCCGGGCCATTAACAGTTTCTGTTGTTTAACCACATTTCCGCGCGTTCAGGAGAATTAGCGGGAAATGGATGTTGGTAATTAACATGACAGATGTTCCATAATTGGCACTGTTTTTGTATTTGCTTAAACTTGTTTCAACTCCGGTGACACACCTTTCTGTTTTTCTTGTTTTGTTCTTCTTTGACCTTGTGCCTCTGAAGGAATCTAATGGATTTTAATAAAACATAGGGTGATAAAATGGGTGAATTTATGGGTTGGGCTGCTGCGCCTGCCCTCCCCTCCCCGGGTAGGGCGTATTAACCTGTAAGTGGAGATCCTGCCCATTTGTTACTAGAGATACTAAATGAGTCAATATTGCATCAATAATTCAAGGGATAATTCAGCTGCATAATTGTATTTATGGCGTTAGAGCTGCCCACCGCTCTAGCCTAAAGCGTGTCTATTGCGGTATAACAGCATGTAATGGCTTTTCTCTATCCAAAGCTTTGTTCTTATTACGAAGTATTTTGAAATCGTCAGGAATCCGACAGATGGGGGAAACATGCCACCGAATTAATTTCCAGACCGTGTAGTGGATTTAAAATGAAAGAGTGGGTGCCTTTTTCCTCTTTTTTTTTTGTCACTTACAGACCTTATGCTTGAAATTCTTAAATTCCCTTCCTCCAGGCTGCATTTAACGTGGAGCCTCTTTCACGGAAGTCCTGGCCCCACCTAGTCCAGAGCAGCTTTGCAATCTGGTCTAACAGGCTTCCCAGTGTGGGTGAGAGATGGGTAGTTTTCAAAGCACTTTTGTAGAGACGGTGTCCTGGGCTCTTTGAAGGGACCCTGTGCCTCCGACAGCTCATTCTGTTACAGCGAAGAGGCGCACACACGTGCACACGCACACACATGCACACACACTTTCTTCCCTTTTTGCTCCAAATTACGCATGGGAAAGCCAGAATTTTAGGTCTTCTGCCTCAAGTCTTTGGATTCTTACCTTTGCACCATGTCCCACTTGGTGCCTCTGAGTTTAAGCTGGCTCTGTTTGTAGAGTCCATTCTCTACAATTCTACGTTCTGGGGGAATCCTAGGGGGATATTCCTATTTTACAATGAAAAGGCACATTTTTGCCTTTCCTTATTTCTTTATAAATTCATCACAACCTAGTCACCCCTGTTCTTTTTGGGAAAATATGGGTCTGTCTGGCTGAGTCTCTAGCCTAAAATCTCTTTTGTGAGCAAAGGAGTCTGTTGCATGAAGGCAGATGTGAGCCTTCTGTCGCTGTAGCCTGCTACCAACCTCGTCCCTGTTGGGTTTTGTTTTCATTGGATGCCTTCAGTTTTGTTTTCCCTGCTTCTTTCTCTAAAGAGGTTTTTAAAAAATATCAAAATATTCAACATTTGTGTGTCCCAAAAGGTTAGTATTTTATCAAAAAGAAAAAAAACCCCAAAGAGATAGAGCTAAGCTATGCAGGCATGTTCAAACTACAGCCATTACTTTTTTTTTGTTCTGTTTTTTTTTTTTTTTTTTGAAGTGGAACTGATTTGGACCATTAGTAGTTAATGTACATAAATAATTTTTTTCAAATTTTGACTTTACTAAAAAAATGGGAGCAGGAAAAAGAACCACATGCTGGACGTGTTTGTATAGTATTTCAGAAAAAATAAAAATTTAAAAAGCCTTCACTAACACTTATGGCATGAGCTGCATATTTCATTCTGCTTAGGACTTACAGTCATATCAGTATTTACTGTAGAAAGTAACACTGGGCGCATGAGGGGCAGATTCGGGGGGTTGTAAAGCAATGAGAAATAAAATTTAGCATTTGATACACCTAGTTCTCCTTGATTTTGATAGGTCATTAATGCAGAATTCACTGCAAGTGAAAGGGATACCTATGATACCTTAGGTATGGCATTTGAGACATAGTAGAAAAACAAGAATGATCCCAGCCTAGCAAGCTTCACCTGGCAGTTGATGTACAGAGTGTGTCACCAGCTGGAGACATCGTGCCTAGTACGGCTCCTCAACTGTTTACTTAGTATCTTTAAGAGTTTTATAGTCAAAAGGGATTTGTGCCTGTCATCACCAGAAGGGCATGAACACGTTATGGACCCCGTCACAGGCATTCTGTTCTTTCTGACCTTTGCAGTAAACCTAGGACATGTAAGACCTAGTCATTTATTTCTTATCCCATGGTTTTGTCTTTGAGGTTAGAGGCACACTAATTTTTAAAATGCAAATTTATTTCTCAAATTGAACACAAATGGTAGGGAAATTTTGTTCATGTCTTGTGGTGTGTTTACAACAGCTGATGGGAGTCTGTAAGCTTCAGGGCAAGGGATCTGTTTCTTGATAACGTGTAGGATATGCATAATGAGGTTGATTAAAATAAAAGAGGTCAGGGACTAGAGCAACTTGCAGAGCAGAGTTTACATCTTGATCATTTTAATCTTGACCTAGAAGATGCTCGTGTAGTTGACACATTTGGAAGAAGGTAGTTATCGTATTATAAAGATAAAAAATGGGATTGATTTTGAATGTCTTGCCCACTTTGGTCACAAAGTATGAAGTGTGGGCCTCTGTGTCACGCGTGTCCAGGAAGCTGGCTCGGCCCTGACGCTCCCTCTGCTCTCTTTCATCTCCTACCCCCTCAGACGCTCCCCAGCAGACCCCTTGCTTGGCACATATGGGTAGCACCCCCTTTCCAGAGCTGGTTGCTCCCTGAAGTAGTCCAAGGAGTCAGACTTCAGAATAGAGTTGAGGAGTCAGAGTCCCTTCTGGTGACAGTGGAAGTGACGGAAAGAGAACTGGTATCCACTGTATTATTCTTGGCTTCTGGTGAGGACCTGAGATGTGGTATCTCAGAAGGCAAAGTACTGACTGGTCGACTGGCTCACGGATGAGGGATGCCTGAAGTAGTATGAAGTACTATGAGTTATGAAGTCTGTGCAATTGGAGGGCTTTCTCTTTGTCCTGTTCATAATTGAAAATGGTAATGAAAGACTCAATATATGTGGTTCTATCCAACCCAGGGCCTTTGCACTGACCTAAGTCCCTAGCTCGTTGTTAGTTTTTGATTTTGAGGCAAGATATCACTAAGTCATCAAGTTAATCAGGTGGGGCTCAAACTTGCCACCCCCAGTTCAGCCTTTTGGAGTGCTGAGCTTTCAGGCTGGTACCACTGGGCCTGGCTGGAAATGAAAGAGAGGTAATCTCATAATCACCAATTACAGGCAGAATGAAAGCTAGAGGCCCTGCTTGACAGCTCGCAAAGAGACTCTCCTGCGCAGGAAAACATTTAGTGTCAGGCCCAAGATTTAATAGTCTAGATTGTGGATGTGACCTTTGGAGAAATTATGTCAACTTGAGGCAGTCAGGCACCACGCCTGGATTAGGGTATAGGAACCATGCCTAGACTGGGAATTGAGAACCAGTATATAACAGTGTGTGAGTGAATTTGGGGCCAGCGAATGAGGGAAGAGCACCCACCTGGTTGTGGGAGGCCCAGCTGGAATTCAGACTGTATGAAAGGAAAGACGACGAAAGATTGGTGCAGCTTCTCCCTCTGGGAAAGCTCTCGCCTTTGCAGTTGCATGTGGATGACTACTTGCTACACACTGCAGATCTTCATCACAGATTCGCCGAGTCTCAACTGTCTGCCCATCGCTGATCTCCAGTTGGCAGTCTTCAGTCTTGGGTCTTCACCATGGTTTTTAGAATAACTGAGATCTGCATCAGACTCTCCCCGGCTGTCGTGAAGCCTTGGCTGGGAGATCGACTTCCCGGCGGAGCAGCCATTGGACACTCTAGCCCTCATACACGCAGTCCGCCATTTTGAACCATCTCTAGTCCCAGATTTGTAAGCCTAACAAATAGATCCTTTTTGTTATAATTTCTATAAATTCTGCCTTTTGAAAGAACCCAAAGTAATCCAGTGGAGCTCCAGAATATGATTCAATTCTCCAACCAGCCCATCTGCTGTAACAAGGTCAGAGCCTCCAGTAGAAAGAACTGAGAACAAGAGCTTCTACTCTATCCGCTTGGAGATTTTGAATCCCCACAGCCCAGAGAAACTCTTAGGCCCACAGACATGATCTGCCCAGCAGTGCAGTGCTGGTGCTGTCACGTTGCCTACAGTGAAGCAGTAGAGAGCTTCGCCTTATGGGTTCACGTGGCTCCACCCGCTCCCATCTCCCCTACTGGTTACAGGCCCAGTGACTAGGGTCAAATCACAGTGTAACCTCCATGGGGAGGTGGTGTGCCTACAGAGTGAAAGTGGTTTATACCTAAAAACACCAAAAGATTTAGCCAGCATGTGCTGTTCAGTAGCAGGAGCCAGGAGATTGAATGGTCTGACGGTGTCACAATCAGAGAAGATGAAATGCTTATTTTGCAATTAAACATCTTGTTTATTAATATGGCCTTGAGCTGTAGCTCAGTGATAACACCAGGTCTGGAGGTCAGGTTCCTGGACTATAAGAATGCTTATTAATAAAATAGAAGTCTCTTCCTGTGATGGGAAATTTAACACTATTGTGCAGAATCTCAGAGGCTGTCACAGGAATGCGGGAATCCTCTTGGAAACTAAGAGAAGCTACATGATGAAGAATTGTAACTGCCACAGTGATGGCGCAGAGATGGGTGAAACCTCCCTCAGCCACCCACCACTGGAGCGTGCTTTACAGACTAGATTACATGCATGATGTGGGCAGCATCGGAGCCTGGGGGACAGTCCTCTCACTCGTTGGTGAGGGGTAGGTGCTATTGGGAGGAACCAGCAATTCTGGGCAACTCCATGGTGGGTTCCTCTAGGTGGAAATTCCTTCACAGAGCTGGGCTTCCTGACCATATGGGGACAAAAGAAAAATCAGGAGAAAGAGAGGCCAGGGGATGGCTTTTAATAGTCAGTAGCAGTATTTGCCTGTGGTTACGCAAAAGGCTGCATAGCGGTGGAGAAGAGCGTGTTCTGATGAACTTTTTGGAGAAGAGAAATTCCAGGCTTGGCCACAGGAGTGTCCTGGTATATGAGGAAAAGGAAGTCATGGAGTGGCCTTGCACTGCACGCCAGTCAAGAATGACCTTGACAAGATACTTATGTGCACAAAATCCTCAACTTCACTGTAAACCTTAAATCTTGCACTAATACATATCAATAAAATGGGGGGAAAACGAATGACCCTGAAAGATATCAATGAGTATCCCCAGAGAAGGTGGTACTGGTGTCCCTGGTCTCTTGACTCTGAAGGACCAGTAGTCAAAGTTAGGAATGGAACCATGGCGTCATAAATAGTAGGAGGTGGCTTTATTGGTTGCTCCAAAGGCAGGATTAGAGGATTTAAAAATAAAATATATTCCAAGGAACCCCTATCTCCTGAAAATGCCGTTACAAACATTGAAGGAACTCTTCTTAGTTGAGGTGAGCTTTCTGTGTAAAAACAAGAGGTCCAAGTAGGATGATAAGTACACTGGAGGGACCATCCATCCCGCCATCCGGATCTTCTCATTCTGTGATTGCCCTGGATTGGTCATGGGTGTGTGGCAACTCCCCTCAGCCAGGGGCAACTCATACCCAAAGTTTATCTCCCCTCCTAGTCACACCTTGCACACAGAGGCTGGGCAGAGTGGTGTCCGCAGAAACCCAGGCTTCTAGTTGTGATTCACTTCCAACCTGAAGTTCAAGCCCAACCCATAACTTCCCACAGGATCAGCTGGAGCCTCCGTTTCAACTGCATCCCAGGTAACTTCTGGTTTTGCTCAGCCTCATCCTCCTCCATTCCTTCCCAGATAATTTTTGGGAGAATACATCTCATAATTCTCAAAAACAGAAATCCAAGATCTTTAGAGTCTTTTTTCCTGAGTAAATTGACCCAATACTCTGTTAGTCTCTTTGTTGTCACCAAGATACCATTCCCAGTGACCACCATTCAGGTTAATTTTGGCTCGTGGTTTGTAGAGGTTTTGGTCTGTAGTCAGCTTGCCGTAAGGCAGAGAGGGCTTGGAATAAGACAGCTGTTTGTTCCCTGGCATTGAGGAAGCAGAGAGAGCTGGCATGGGGTCAAGAAGGTGGCCTTTCCTGTCATGCCCCAGTTGGGGGGGGGGGGGGCTCCGCACTGCTCCCACCTCCCAGGAGTACATTCAAGAACTCAACAAGAGACATAGACTAAAGCAAGCCCAGAATCGAAGATGGGAGACCGAGCTGTGAGCCTAAAAAATGTAGGCAGCTTCTTGAGGTGGAAGAAGATGAGAAAGATCCTCTGCTGAATCCTGCACAGGGACCGAAGCACAGCCAGACCTCGATTTTAAACTTCTGATCTTGAAAGATTTTATGCCATCCAGTCTGTGGTAACCTATTACCATAGCAGTAGGGCCCTAGCACAGCGTGCTCACAGCCCAGCCTGCAGTCTGCGGTTCATGTGCTGTGTCTGTACTGGTTCCTAATGCCCAACACCATCACCATCTTGTGGGCTCAGATTACAGAAAAATGCATGTCACTATCAAGAAAGTTAATCCTTCTCCATGCATTAGGCAGTGAAACACAAAAAAAGTGAGATCAGAATTACACCCATTCTTTCTGTTATTTAACTACTACATTTCAGATTTATTTTGTGCAGCTTATGATTATCTTCAATTTTGATGATTTAGGAAAGAGGATGTGAGAACAGCCAAAGTGGCGGGATTAGGAGCCAGATCTGAGCCAAACTGGCAGACACATCTTAGTCTTAAATCGAGGTTTTGCTCTTTTATCTCACCAGCATCAGCCATTTTTCTGTTTTGTGTATAGAAAAAAATAATAACTATATTGGATGTATTCTGTGTACTTGAGAAAGCACATTAACACTTTGACATGTGTCACTTAGTGTAAACTTCTGCTTAGCAGGTGGGAATATGGCTTCCTAGAGATGGTTTAGAATAAATAAGTGTCCCTTGGCCCTGGGCTGGGCTTCCAGGCTGTGCTCAGTGACTGGGATATGTCAAACCTTGTGTACACCTGCACAAGAAGATAAACTGGAATCACTAGAAGAGAAAGAAAACCTAGAGAGAGAGAGAGAGAGAGAGAGAGAGAGAGAGAGAGAGAGAGCATGTGCACAGGAAAGAGGCAGGAAGGTGGAAAGATTCTGCCGATAATTAGCTCTGGAAGGAGACCTGTCCCCAAGGGTGGTCACCTGATACCCCCTTCTCTTGTGAAGATGGCGGTCACAATCTAGTTTGGGAAAAAGGGCACCGTTTTGTTGTATGTTGTGGGTGCTCCCCCTTTTGATGTTAACCAATCACTTCTAATAAAGTTAGAATACTGAATATCATTTCTCTGTCATGGTGAGTGTTGAGTGAAGGGCAGCACCATGGAAAATATAACTTTTTAATGCATATTGTTATTCTCTGATATGCATATTTGAATTTATTTTTTCCCTATAAAACTATTAAAATTTATTTTGACTTCTAAAACATACCTGATGCTACATAACTTGCTTAAAGCTATAGATGTCTTTGACTGTGATCATTATATTTTATTTTAAAAAATGGACATTTGCTATAGCATACCCAATTTTAAATTTTTATAACATGAAAGCGATGACCAATCTCTCTAAGAATTAGGTATTTATGGTTTGGTGATATTTTTATAACTCAGATAAAATCCATTTTTTTTTCCTCAGGGAAAAAGAAGTTCCCTTACTCACCTTCAGTATATTTTGAACTCTTAAGTTGATGTCTGATTCATGTGTGATTTCATTATTTCAAGCACCTGTACTGCATGCAGTCTGTGTGTGGCCTTGAGTGCCTATCACTGCCTAGTAAATCTCTAGATATTAGAAGAAACCTTTGATAGTCTCAAGCCAGGACTGTAGCTAAATTTGGTAATAGGTGAGGTTATCATTCTGATAATTATCTGGGGTTATTTATGTACAAAATCCTTCAAGTTAGGAATGGTAGGGAGGCTATGTCTTAGCCCGTGGGTAAAGTGAAAAGTGGAAGACAAAACACTGGAGAAGGGGAAGAAAGTTCCAGAAGTAAAGGCGGGAGTAGTGCTCTTGGTACAGCGCTTTGGCTGTAACCAAAAAATAGGTAACTTGCAAATGCCGCCCCCCCCCCCATTTGATTGACATGTATAAGTGCAAAATTGAAGGTTTGCAACGAGGTTGAGCATTTTGTGCACATACGTATCTTGTCAGGGTGACAGGGACTTTCCTGTTCTCCTTCTGTCCCTCCCCCTACTCCCCCCTCCCTCCCTTACCCCCCCACACCCCCCTGTTTCACTTTGCTTT